>JANCMA020297649.1:0-12113 GCA_024336925.2 Zoanthus solanderi | reverse complement strand
CTAGGGAAAGCATATGATGATAATGTACCCGGGATAGCAAAGCCCCTCCTTAATAAAGCAATTATCGCTGGTATGCGCTAGATATGCAAAGAAGGAAGGCCCTAAAAAAACTGCTAAATTGCTTGCTAAGCGTGGTAATGCTAAAGCTGTAAGTAAGATAGCGTACCCTCATATGGTGAAGCTAGGGAAAGCATATGATGATAATGTACCCGGGATAGCAAAGCCCCTCCTTAATAAAGCAATTATCGCTGGTATGCGTAAAGCCCACAGTGCATCTCAAAGAAACTATGCAACTGAGGGTTTATATTTAGGGTTACATGACGCCCTTAGAACAGCTAGGGTTGGGCCTTTCACTGGTGGTGCATTAAAGTTGTTTAATAGACAACAAAATTACAAGTATGACGAATGTAAGGTTGCAAACCTAAGGAAGCTGTACACCCACATGCTACGTCCAGCTGATAGCGATTATATAGAGAGCGGCTTAATGGGCTCGAGTATTGATGGGGGCAGCCTTGCAAGTTACATGCCTGGTGCATTAGGCAGAGAAATGTTTAAAATGCTTGCAGCTAGGAAAGGGGAAGGGAATTTTAAAGAAAAGCTTCGTGAACTATACGGGGGCAGCATCGTTGCCGATTATGATTCATGGAACTTAGGCAACCTGCCTGACAAAGAGTTTGAGAACAAACTTGTTGAGGCAAGCATCAGGGAGCACATGCACGATAAGGGCAAGCTTGAAGGGGGGGGGGGGGGTAGCATTGTTTATTGCTAAGTTCACGAGGGCTATTGATGATATTAATAGAGCTCTGTCAGATGGTAAAATACCTCTTACAGGCCTTAAGGCTGTAAAAACTGCATTGCCGTGGTTTTCCTGATTCAGAAAAACCTTATTAATTGAAATGCTATATTGCATCCTTAGACAAATATGGACATATGTGGTGTTTTAGACTTTGATGGATACTTTATCAATGGAACTTTTCACCCGCGTGAGATGGGGTGGTGCAACTATTCATTTACAGAGCACTATTCATACCACTATTTCATCGCAAGCCCGTACCCAAAGGGTGACAAAAAGGCCTGTAGGACCATTGCCTACCAATATAAACATTGTCATGGGCTAGCGTTTCGCCCTCAATATAAATGTAGAAAGCCGTCAAGGGTGGTAGATGATTTTTTAGATATATATGCCCTACAGCCCGACAACAGACCAGTTGTCGCTTACAAAGGTGGGCACATTGAGAAGGATTTCTTAGAGCGCTTGGATGTGCCTGCTGTTAACCTTGAACTGTACGGCTGCCCAAAATATGAAATGCTTAAGGGAGTTAGCCAAGTACAAACTTGCGGACACCATGTTGATAGTAGTAAGCACCATTGTCCTATGGTTGAGTGTGCATGTTTTATGACTTGGTTATTTTACAATCGAAATGTTTTCAGATGATTGGGGCAAGGCGCACTTCACAGGAAATCAGCAGCAACAAAAGCATATGTAGATGCAGGTGATGCAGCTGTAGACGCGAAAGTTGTGACCCTAACGGGGTCTTTAAACACTAAGGAGGCAACCTTGTTAGCTGCAATAGCTTCAACAAATGCAGAACTCGCAACAAAACGTGGGGTGTCAGTTCCGCGGTATCCATACCTAGAGAGTGCTACCCCTTCTGCATTTCCTAAGTTTCTTATTACACCTTATGTACCGATATCAGGGATTTACTATTTAAATCCCGATGATGCAGGCCACAATGACATTGATAAGATCTGGCGAACACCTGGGGCAGGTTTTCTAGTTCAGTTTTACCATGATGTCTGCTTACAGAAAATGATAATTGTATTCCACATGCAAACAGACAACTTGGGTAATAGTTGGGATTACTCATCAACATGGCAGGTGTTTGACCCTTATGGTGGTAAATTATCAAACCCTACGGCACTTAATAAAGGGTATTCAAATCCACCAATTCTTGAGATACCCTGTACTAAGTTAGTAGCAACACAAGCAATCTTCATAAACAAGACTATAGGTGATGGTACTACACTGCCAAATACTGTTGATGGCACTAAGCTACAAATTGGAACAGATATTATTGAGGGAATAACTTTTTACACAGTAGCAAAAGCAAACCCTCCTAGATGGCATAGCACTTAAGCAAGCTCAAACTCTAACATGAATTAATGTTATTTCTAATAGCGATGCCATATATCATAAAAATTGACGCTGAACGGATACCAGGAGGTGCCCTTGTTCCAAAGTGGTTGCACATTCTTATACCAGAATCACGGGTGACAGAACACTTCTTAGTAACTGAGGACCGCTGGTTAATATGCCTTTACGGTTGCCAGACTCAAGCACCATTATTTCGCATGCTAAGTCAGTTGATAGCAGGGATTGGGCTCATAGCGTTCGATTTTAATACTAGGGCTATAATAGAGGAAGAGGGCCTAACATGCCCTGTCTTACAGCAGCTTTTTAATGATCAAACTGCATTAAATGAGGTTTTTAATGTTTCTACTTCACAGACGAGGAATGCCAAAAGTGCGGAAAAACAAAAGGGGAAAAGCTGTAACACAGGCGCAGGAGGGTGTTAAGCCAGTCGAACAACCAGCAAATCATGGGGCCCATTTCCTACAAAGCATGCATGCTAATTCAAAAACACTTGCTGATAATATTATTGAAAATATAAAGTTAGAATCTGGTAATATAGCTCACATACTTGGCAAACTAGAATGTGCTGGGGAGATTTGTGACGGGTTGGTTGAGGCAATTAAAATTTTTAATCCAGGCTATACTAGTGATGAAAAGGTAGATAGGTATAGGCAACTACGCAAAGATTTACTTTCTATGAATGCCTTGCTAACTTCCACTATAAATGAACTTGATGAATGTGATCTGGGGTTGTTAAAACGCCTTGCAAATGCGCTTAGGCTTAATCTCCATAGCATTGAGTAGTTTTTCTTTTTGTAGATGGGCGATGGTAAAATACAAGCACTAACTATCCAAGGCCTTAAACTCGATTGCCCATGCTGCATTGAAGACTACATAGGGGAAATAATGATGTTCATAGAAGACTATAAAGATGATAGGGCTATGTTAAATAGAATACAATATATTTTACAAGAACAATATCATGATAATGTAAACCTCGGTAACATGTTTAGGGCTAATGTATTCCTAGCATTTAGGAACTTTACTGCAACAACTTTAGCATATTGTAACAGCAATTTTCCTTGCTGATCAAATGTAAATTTAATTTGTAGCATGGCAGCAATAAAAGAAGTTAACAAAACATCTCTGCCTCAGTTTGACTTCATGGCTGTGGAAAAATTGGTACAGTTCATAGAATCCTTTAAAAGCGACAAGGTTGCGCAAAAAAAGATGTTGGATAATTTAAGGCTAAGTGAAACAGATCTGCGTTGCTTCGGCCCTCAACTAGCAACAAGGCTATTCTGGGTGTACAACAATATCAGGGTACTAATAGAGCGCTTAGATTCATATGAACCAAGATACTCAAAACAAGTTCTAACTCGCCAATAACTCCCAACAGATGCAGGACTCACCTTTCACAATTGGGCATGTATATGTAACACCAAGTACAGCTTGCATACCAGTAAAAAGCTTACTCGAATACTTGGAGGAAGTCAAGGACTCTTCTGACTTGGAAATAATAGCAGCTAGTATAAGGTCCCTAACTGTCCCTAATATTTTTGATAGGGGGTTTGTACAAGTTTCAAGAAATAAAATTTTAGACGCAATTATAGAACATGTAGAAACACTCCAGTTACTACAAATTAAACTTGACCCTTTTGTAGATCGCTGAATCAATGGAAAATTATGAAGACTGGCAGTACAAAGATAAATATTACAATGGTGTTGTAGATTTCCTTTCATGCGGTCCAGATGAACCTGACTGTGGAAGCATTGCTGCACTACGTGAGTTGGGAAAGGATATGGCAGCAAGGGCACGCCATTCACCCCTAAGCACTGACAGGCAACTTAATCAGCTAGCTTGGGCAAGGGAAAATGCTTATATGAATCTTCTTGCTTACCTAAATTGCGTTATTGAAATTAAAAAGGGGTATAGACATAGCAGAGATATGGATAACAAGTTGGAAGAGAAAAAAAACATTTGAGTTCTGTACTTTCATGCTTAAGTTCTGCTCATAGCAAGTACAATGTTCGGGTACAAGTTTAAAATTCTTTCATAAAGTTGTAATGGTTAAAATCATATGGCTACTGTGTACTGTAATTACTTAATAAAGTTGCAATTGTGAAAATCATATGGCTACTGTGTACTGTAGTTTCATGCTTTAGTTTTTGTCATAGCAAGTACAATGCTGGGGAAACACAGGGAAAAGCATTGGGTTCAAACCAACAACTTCTCTTTGGGTGTTTCACCCTTTATTGTCATTTGCTTTTTACAATTCTACATTTTGTCATACATTTTGTTATAAAATACTATTCTACATTTTCTCATACATTTTGTTATAAAATACTATTCTACATTTTCTCATACATTTTGTTTCTTTACAATTCTATATTTTGTCATACATTTTGTTTCTTTATATGTAAGCTAAAAGGTCAAGATCTACATATTTATTGTGCCTCCGCTTTTGCGGGTCATATTTGAAACGTACAACACGGTACAAGGGTTGCTGTATATATGGCTCGCTGATATCGATCATAGTGAGAAACTTAAACATATTGCGGTAGCGCTCTTTATTCATTCTCATAGTTACAGGATCAAGTAAATCGAAATGTGACCAAAGGTTAGTGAAGGCCTCATACATATTATAAAAGACACTGTGGTACTGCAGACGCCTTCTACGGTGCTCTATTTCATGCACAATACCGCTGCAAAAGATTTGCGGATGCTTTCTCAGGCGTACGCAACTGACAGTATACAAGCTGCTACCATTGTTGATGATCGTAATCACTAACTCTCTTTGTCTTACCCTGTGATCTATTGGTAAGTTGTACCTTTTCATAAGTTCTGCAGTAAAATCGGGACACATTAATTCTAATTGACAAGTACAAATGTTAAGATAGTCAGGGATGTACAGGCCGTACACTGTAATTGGAATAGGCTGAAAGATGTAATCTTTTGTCTTCATGAACCTTTTAATAAAATTATAGAAAAAAGTACATGTTGCCATGAGGTGGTAAAGGTACAATGGCTGCAACTTGGATAAAATCATAACCAACAGCTCATGGGGTAACTGTCCAAGTATCTGTATAAAAATATATTTATTAGCGTACCCATAAAAAAGCCTCACCACGCTGTATAAAATAATACGGGCAACGTTTCACAGGGTACCCGCCTTTGTTCTTGTATTTGCTAAAAACATACTTTCTACCCCTAGCATGCCCCAAACGCCTTGCAAAGTGGTCATCTGGACAGTAACCTTCACAATGCAATGTTGGCTCTTTTCGTACTTTAAAAATACCTTTAAGGTCACAGAAATAAAATCGTATACAATCCCTTTCTGTAAACTTATGCTTTTCACGTATATCAGAAACTATTTTTGATACAAAACAACTTGCAAAAGGTTCTTATTTACTCCGTGCTTTCTTATAGTAAGATACAGTTCCTCTGTATCTTCCCATATATCAGCACATCTACAAAGTCTATAATAAAATTGTTCTGTGTGCTTAAATAGCACATAACTACAAACTTGAAACTCATCCGCATCTGCTATCAAGTTAATTGGCATCCTGACCTTGTCAAATCTAAAACGCCATCTAATATAATATTTTGCAAGCATATTGCAAGTCTTATTTACTTTCATAATGCTACAAAGGTCAGGGAATCTCATGTAGCTCATTATAATAAGTAAGCAATCATGATTAAGGTCCTGCAATTTTAATTTAAATCAAGTAAGAATGACATATCTACATTTACTTTATCTGAGCTAATTTTTGCTGACTTAATACTGCTCGGTTTATTGCGGCTTGCAAAATAGATAGATAGCTGTTCGCTATTTTCTAGGCTGCAACTATCCCCATCAGCTGTTTCAGCACTTAAACAAACCAAACCCTCCCTGTTAAACTTATCACACAACCCTTTAACATTACCGCTCTGCCTGCACAAGCCGCTCCGCAGATGAAAACCATAGAGCATATATAACTGCTTACACACATCCCTATTCCCTAAGACCTCAACGTGAGTGTTGTAATTAAGGGGTGCTTGTTCCCTGTCATCAAGTCCAAATAAGTAGCCCATGTCCCTTAAAAAAATACCAACGACAAGAAACGCCCTAATATCCTCCCAATTTAAGACAGATAGATCATCACTATGCACTATTTGGTTTTCACCATCAATTGCAACTGGGTAGGGTTCTTTACCACCGGTCTTGATGACATTTGGGAATCTTAAGCACATGCACCTTTCATTTTCAAGGGTTTGCGCTACCTTCTCGTTACTGCTACACAATAACGGAGGGAACATCACCCTGCTTGGAGCAAGGCCATTGCACTCAATAGGTTTGGGAATTATACCATCAAAGTAATCCTCCTTGTTAGTAACAGCATTCCAATTGACCACCTGATCAGCAATGCACAGCTTTTTGCCTTTAACGTTAGACCCCCAGAAATTGTTGTCAATAAAATCAAAATTTAGGAAAGCGCAATTATCAAGGGAAAGAAACTTAGCTATAGCAGAGATTAAAGTAGTCTTACCACATCCTTTCGGATAACCCCAGAAACAACCAATATTAGCACCTTTCTTATTCTCACAAAGCAACAACAAAATAAAATCTAACAAGCTATTCCCTGTTATGTCCTGGTAACCGCAATAATTCAACACATTCATTATCTGCCCTGCAACAATACTCCCATCGCGAAATAACCTTTCTAAAAACAAGACGTGTATGTTTTTGTGGGTCTTACTATATGTAGTAGCCCTGTCAAACACAGCACAGGCATTATTTACATCAATATTTGCTAGGGGACGTTTATTTTTTTCTAGCAATATTATTTACGAATGTACCAGCTGTTAGGGAGCAGAGGTTTTGAAAAAAGTTCTCAGTTCCAGGGGTATAGGTATAGCACACCATTGCAAAGCTTGCAAATAAAACAAGAACCCGCACGATGAAACTGAGGTAGAAAGAAGCTTCCTCCTTCCACAAATTGCCATTGCACCATATCCTTTGGTCATTATGCTCTTGGGGTTGGCCATCAATAGCATCCATCCCTAATAATTAACGAAGCTTTGCGTTGGTAATTTTAAACGAAACCCACAAACCTTCACCAAAATCAACAGGCCTTCCGAGGGAGTCCTCAATTTTGATGAAAAAAAATTCCAGAAAGACTTTGGTCAAGTACCTCTTTCAAAGAAGAGTGCAATTAAAACCTCATCCACCAAGGATTCCATTGGGAGGGAGAGAACAAAGAAGAAGGTTGTTACGTTTGGCACAACAACCGAGAAACAGAGCTCCGAGGAGGAATCCTCGGGACAGGAGGAGGAGGAACAACAATATACCCAACAGAAATCTACAAAGAAGATTTCAAAACTATCTTCAAAGAAACCAACCAAATTTTCCACCTCAAGGCCAAAATTTAAATCCTCGAGTGGTTCTGAATCAGATGAACAGACGTCGCAGCAGGTCAAGAAGTTCAAGTCCAGGAATCCCGAGATATCAGAGCTCGACAGCGTCCCAAGGGAGCTTTTCAAGCGTAAGCTCGAATCGTTCGATGATTCCAGTACCTCCGAGATATCCACCAAGGCAAAGAAATCCTCCGCAAAGATATACTCCTTAAATTGGGACGATTTTGACGGACCAATTCAAAGGGAGACTGTACCTTCTGTTGTTCAAATATGAAACGTAGATATAATGGTAAAAGTACAAATTGGCAAAGTAAATGGGCTAATAGTGGTAATGTTGGTGGTTATGCTAATCATATTGAAATAGAACATACTCAATATGTAATGTGTGGTCAATTGCATAGTGGAATAGAATTAGCCAATAAAAGACAAGTTATTGTTAAGTTAACTCTTTGGGAAATTTTACAAAAAAATTCTCGTTTCAAGTGGTTATTCGCACAGTATAAGTGGATTAAAATTATGCAAATTAATGGAAGTTTAGAATTTTTAACAGCACCAAATACATATATTGTTCCTAGGGGCAGCACTAACCAAGTGAACGTGACGAATGATCATCTTATTTGCATATGGACTGGAGTTGATTTTGATGACATACCAGAAAATGAAGATTTGGAATACAATCCAGATTGTACTGTAATTCCTGGAAACCACGATAAAATTTTTTCTTTTCAACATAGTTACGATGGTGCAGTAGGTCAATATTTTCAACAACGTAGATGGGAAAGAATTCAGCAAGAGCAACTTGAAAAAGTCCCAATTTTAGGTTTAAAAATGACATTAAGAGAAGCAATCGTTGGTAGCCAACAACGTTTTAAACGTGCATTTAAAATAGTTTTAAAATTAAAACTCTATCTAACCAAAATGAGTATTACAAAAACTTTAGAAGCTGAAGAATCTATGATGAGTAGACAGCCAGATACAATAGAACAAGCAGATGATCATGATCGTAGTCAACAAGCACCTCCACAGTTTAGACAACCTAGAGTTGATGCTCCAGGACCTAGCAGTTCTGCTAGTTCTTAAATTTAATTGTTTTTCAAATTGAAAACAATTCTGCATTGGATTTACATTTATGAACATTTATTATCTTTTGTTTGATTTGCATGCAAAATATGTAATAAATTATTAAGACAATGAATAAACAATGTTTGTTTTGCAAAACTTTTATTTGTGATATATTTTCTATATATTTACATTCTACAATTATAAAAAAAGTTCAAAAGTTTCTTTTTTTATATTATTACTTAATCGTACTTAAAGTACTTTTCTTCTAACAACTCTTCTAAATTTACGCCATCTACGACATCCAAATTCTGGATGTTATGAATTCTATCTGGATTGTCCATCATCCAATTAAGTATATCTAAGGGTGGATCCCTTTTAGAAGGGTCGGCGTTAGGTAATACACGCTTAAACTGAATCAAATGACAACGATTGAGAACTGCATTATCCCAGGTGTTAAGTTTCTTTTCCCAGTTTAACGGTTCGTTGCTACTTGCGAAACAAGGAATTTGTGAAGTGTCATATTCGATGGCGTCAGAGTACTTAATATTAATCCTCATTTTTTCGCCACCGAATAATTGCAAAATATCTGATCTGTTTGTTTGATTGTTTAATTCATTAAGAATACAGGCATCACAATCAGGCAAACCCATCCATCTAAAGTCTCCTCTAGTCGAACTTGAAAAGCTAAATACTTTACAAATTTCTATCAACCAATCGAACATTGTTGATTTGCCACTATTAGATATCCCCTGACAATAGAAAACTCGTTGTTTTTGTCCCGGGACACATTTGATTGTGTCTTGAAAACATTTACGGAAAGGATTAAGGTTAATATTATGAAATTTCAAAAGGTTAATATAATTACTAGGTTCTTTTCTATCAAATGTACACAAACTTAATAATTTGGAATATAGATTTCTCCTTGGAGGATTGGGGATTAATGCTGCAATTGCCTTAAACTCTGCCATTTTTTTATTTGGTTTGTTTATAAGCGCCTTTTGAAATATTATAGGTAATTGATATTTCGATTCGTTAAAAATACACATAGGATATCGCTGATAAGTAATAGTTTGGTTGTGTAACCAATTAAAAAACTTATCGTTAATAGTTGTTCCTTTGATTTCCTCTTCCTCGTTTTCAAACAAATTAAGTTCGCTTGGTGAAACACAAGACGACAAAACTATGCCTTTCATTTTGTTATTTCTAATATATATAAAAATAACTTTATCCCCTACTATCCAATTTTTACTACAATATCTGATTAAGGAACATTGCCCTTTGTGAATTTTTAAATTAAACAAAGGATCATTAACGTTTTCTAATACATCATAAGCATTATTTATATTATATAATTGATTTAAAACTGGAGCTAAACTTTCCATTATTTCACACGGTGTTTTTTTGTTTTCAAATGAGAAACTTAAAGCTAAATGAATATGAAGATTTGATTCTTTCTCATTTCGTTCAAATGTGCAAATACTAAACAAAGGATTTAACGTTGCTACTATGTTATACAAAGGTCTAAGTGGGTTGCTTTCGGAGATAGTATGAAACGCTCGCTTTATAACATCCTTTAAGGATTTTATAACATCTGTTCTTGAAGGGCACAGGCAACCTTAATAATTGACTATAATTTAGATGCTTTCAAAAAGGAAGCAGGTGATTTTGATATTTATCTTGCAAAAGATAGATTAGAATATTTTTTACAGTTACCTTCAAAAGATCTTGAAGAGAAAGCTAGAAATAAGATTTTTCTAGCTGTTAGAGACTGGATGGTTGAACTTGAAAAGAAGATAAGGTAATTTGATCTTATGTTTCATATTAATAATTAATTTGGAAGATTTTGTGATACTTTAGCGTCTTTTATTAAGTTAAAAGTTCAGTTTGAAGCTTCCCGCCTAAATGGTATGTACCAACTTAGTATTATGGAGACTACACCATTTTTAGATATTCAATTAACAAATAATGTTAAAAAGTTTGTTATGTTCTTCGGTAAATATCTTTTAAATAAGATTAAAAAATGCTTGAAACGATTACTGGAGCACCATCTTACGGATTATGATCCTTCTGAAAATGTTGATGCGCCATTACTTGATAACGAGAGCTGGAAAATTTTGGATGATTTTGTTGATCTTTGTAACTTTAGAGATGAAGAAAGCCTCAATGGAAAATTATTTAATCCAGTATATGGATTAATGAAAGAGGCTATCGCAGAAAGAAATTTTGGAGTCCATCGCCTCTCAAATGTACAGATACTGAAAAGTGGGGCAAGCTTCACCGTCATGTCGTATAAACTTTTAAAAGGACTACTTTCGTTGATAGTATGGAAAGCCTTTTTGATTACTTCTTTTAAAGACTTTATAACATCGCTCCTTGAAGGACACAGGCAACCTAATAACAGAGGTTAGCATAAAATTCAAATAAATTCAACAATTTATAATTGTCAGATTTGTTATAAAACTCATGGCAGGGACACATTTCTCTAGGATGATTAAGTTGGCAATTACATTGCAAAGGATTGTTTCCGTCAAAACAACAGTTTAAATCTATAAACTCTTTAAAAAATATATGCACCTTTCGCTTAAGGAACATGCGCTCAACAATGCGCTTCAACATAATGTGGTCAATATATTTAATCGTATCAGTACAACGATTAACCTTACGTATGTTCACCAAATTCCTATCTGTTTCAATAATTAGGTCTGTAAAACATATTCTGAAAAATAAAAGTAAAACAAAAAATGACAATTATAAATTTTTTACTTACTTAGAATAATAGGCAATCTGGTAAGGGTTATAAGAAAGTTTAGTACAGGTCTGTGTCTGAAATTAAAAATGATATATTAGTTAATAATTAATATATTCATTGCTCTTGTGTCATAAGAACGTAAAAGACTACAAACATAATGACTAATACACAAACAATGATCAAATAGTTTCCAACTATTAAATTAGAGACAGAACAACAACATCTTTTACAAAAACTATTAAAATCACATTCAAAATCATTTTTATACCTATTTCGCCAACGACGTAGGCGAGTAGAAGTGTTCTTCTTGGGACTCTTTTTGGAAGTCGAAGCTTCCGTGCCGTCGCTTTGCATCGCTTTCATTTCCATAAGTTAGGTATTTTATTTTTCCAGCTGTTTCATGGATAATGTTTACTTTCATATTCCAACAGATATGCAAGGATTTGCTGTGGTTTGGTAATTTTTCTTTTTATAATATATCTTGCATTTCTTGAATCTCGGAGAGCTTGTTTTTATATTTCTTATAGTTCTTTGATTTTCAAACTTTTTTCTTGTACTTTCCAATACATATCGGGTTGTAATCAACAATGATCTTTATGAACAATCATGCTAATTAGAGGGTCCACACAGGCATTCATTATGACGTATATACTCCGGTATAAAGAGATCTAGTAAGGCCCGTCTTGCTGTGAGCCCCAAAATCTGTAAAATTAAAACATGTGTGGACTATAAATAATGGAAATGAGTAGCGTATCGACGATAATATATAG
>JANCMA020297544.1:0-12113 GCA_024336925.2 Zoanthus solanderi | reverse complement strand
AATTTTCCAACCAGTGTAAAATTTTCCAACCAATGAAAAAATTTCTAGTTACTTAATAGTTATTTTTTTTTAGTTTTTTTTTTAATTTTTTTCTGTTTTGAATCGAATAAAAACATTTTTTCCTTTTGTTGTATTTTCTTCACTTTTTTTCTTTTTCTCTCCACTTCTCTTCCAGTTCTCCTAATCCTAACCCTAAACCCAACCCTAGCCCCAGTCCCAACCCTAATCTTTACCCTAACCCCTTTTCCCACCTACACTACACCCCCATTTTTGTTTGCCATTTACTGTATTTCCTTGACACCTTTGCTTTATTGCATGGGCGGTAGAAGCAAAAACTTATTGGGGGGGCCAGTGCCCCCCCCCAGCCTCCCCAGTTCCGCCACCCTTGAATTGAAACGTTTTAGCCAATCAACACTAAAAGGGGTTGCAAAAAGTAAACTACAGAAGCCTAACACAATTGGCTTATACAAGTAATTATGTTTCTGGTTGATTTAAAAATGAACCAGACTTTGGAGATACCAAGGCTCTACTGTAAAAGAAGTGTAAAAACTTGCAAGAATTTGATGTTTTAAAAGCTGGAATGAAATATCAAACAGGCATTGCTGACCAATCACTGTTACTTATAGAAAGTAATCTTCAATATCAAGTTTTCTGGCTTCAACCTTTAGAACTGTAATCTTAGTTTTTTTTTTAATATAAATTTTCTTTTTTAATGGAGATTTAATTTCTATAAATTGCCAGACAGCAGGAGATGAGAACAAAATCTCTGAGTTACACACCTTCTTTCTCGATAGGCAAAACCAATTCATGGGGATAAATAGCCATGTGATCAACTGAGTTGGACCTTCGCAGAAGCACTTGAACTAAAAATAAAACAAAATAATACAAATTAAATAAGTTAAATAATATCTAACATGAATCAAAATTAAGCAATTATTGAGGAATTTTCACAGTTCGCACTTATATTATTTTGACATCCTTGTCAAACATAATTTATATTATTATCATTATTTCTATAAATTATTTTAAATTTGTTAATTAATCATCATCATTATTAAATAATGTTGTTGTTATTTCAAACTTTCTCAGTGTCATAGATATCAAAAACATCTGCAGCCTCAGATGTCTAAACTATTCATGCAACAGTCCAAACTTTTCCAAATACACTGTACACTGTGGAGTCCAATAAATAGCCTATTACCTTTAGTGTTCTGTCTTATAAGCAGTTGGGTGGAAGTCGATCCCTGTTCCTTCTTGGTAACTAATTTAAAATTAATATCTTAGTTCTAAGCCTTAGATAATCACAACTCTTGGTTCAAGAAACAACTTACTTGCATTATTTAGAGTATTGCACTTTTCATAAGATGGAGATCTGACAACCCCAAGACGAGACTTCATGACCTCCACTCGTTGATCAAACACAGCAAGACGAGGCTCTGGCTCCTCCCAAGTTGATATTATCTTCATGTCAATAAAACTAGCAAACATTTGTGTCTCAGTAAATGGTGACAAAAATGGAAGAAACTACAAACAAAAAATCAGGAATTAATAAACATATGGAAGCATATATGATGTTCTATTTAGAAACACTTTTTAATCTTTTTTTCTCTTTGTTCCTTAGAGTAGCTCAGAATAAGCATTTTTCAGAATTTTGTGTTATCAATATATCTCTTCTGGTTGTTTAACCAGCTCTTTTATCTGTAAATGTAAATAGCCATTCATAAATTCAGTAATGGAATAATAGAAAAAGGTGATTTATTCATCTTGTGATATTTCAAAAACATACCCTGTGGTAGGGATGTAAGGTCCCTGTGTCATAGAAGGCAACTAAGAGGGCAACTGTGTAATCTAGTCACTATATAGTTTACATAGTATTCGTAGAACCTGGATGTAGGGATAATTGGGGGTAGTGAGTGGTAGGATTAAACAGGTTTTCAAGGATATACAGCTGTGCGATATTGTTTACCTTTCGCGAACACCACATTTGGCAATGAGGATTTCAGTTCAACCTAGAAAATTACTAACCAACCTGTCATCAAGAAAATGGCTACAGCACTGCCACAGTTTCCAGAATTTGACCCAACAAATGAATCAAGTACTCATTACAAGCTAGTCACGCTGGAAAAAATGGCTGGCAAGATTTAGAAACCTACTAGTCACAACGGATGTGACAAACACAGTGAGACAAGGAGCTCTTCTGCTACACTACAAGTAAAAGTGAAATAATTTATAATCAACTCTAGGTGCAAATGTTTGATCATGGCTGCTTGGTAAAAACAAAGCTGACATTTTGGGTGTTAGCCCTTCATTAGTGTAACACAAAGTTTTCTTTATGGTGATGATTAAACTTTTTAACCTAGTAACTGTACAGAGTTTATTTAAAAACCACTTGCTGAGCATGTTGCTGATTGCTGGCTCAGGATTAGTGCCATCTGCTATCGAGTGATTTTTTTTTCAAATTCTTGATCTTTATAGTTAAACAGCCAATTTAATTATTTGAGTTGAAAAAGCTTAAAAAGCTTCAAATGATTGAAATAACCCAAGATTGACAAGTTTCTGATTATCAAATGAATGTAAGAAGTGTACTGTAGCTTTGTTAAAGACTGAAAGAATGCCATAGACTTGGCTATTAATATTTTACTGTACCACTAGGTCAACCGACCTGGTTGGGCTGATCTGAGAGGAAAGCTGCCTTGTCAAAATTCTGCATCTGTTCCCTATTGGTAAACCATTGCTCCATGTCTTGTTGAGGCTGGATAACAAATGACTCATATTCCAACAGCACCTGCGTGAACCAGTTGGCAAAAATTTCCCTTATTGCAGCGTTAAACTCATTTTCATGTTGCTGCTGTCTAGAAATCTCCTTTGCTGGGTCTCCCATAATAGGAACATCATCCTCACAATACTGCGACAGCTCTGTGTCAGAAACAGATTTCTCTAAACCTGCAACAACCGTTGATATTGGTGCAATAATGCCAGTTCGCTCAGCAATTGCAGCAATAGCTTTTAAACGTGGATTATTCGACATGTCCAAGGAAGACGACGACTTTGATTTAGAGACTTTATTTGTTCTTTTAACTTTTGTTGAGGGCTTTTCTCGTGCCGATAAAACAGGTGGGCATGACCTCCTGGTGCTTTTGGGGGATCTTAATCGCTTTCTCTCCAAAACAGGAGAGTTGGATTTCGAACCCCTTGGAGAGCTAGGAGTACTACCAGTGCTGTCATAATCAACACAACCATTGGCTGAGTAATCACTAGTTGGGATTTCAAGGCTGTTACGATTGCTATTACGACTGCTGTTACTCTCAAATGTGCTTTGACTACTATCTGGCAAGGGGACATTAAACTTGTCGATTGCATCATACAGCTCATAAATCAGACTTTGCCTGTTTGGAAGCTCAGGCAGTTCTTCTGGAGTGGTAACTGAAGCACTATCAATGTCAACAAAGCACAATGATGCCTAAAATTAAAATTAAATCAAAAAGTGAAGTCTGTCAGTATATTTTGCTTAAGGCAAGTAAAAGGACAGACAAACTTATACTGTAGTGTTCATTAAATTGTTCGCATTCATTGATAAATGAATAACACTGTCCATTTACAGTATTTACTCATCTTCAAGGCAAAGAAAATGAATGGTTATATAAATTCTAATACAGGGTTTGATCAACTGGTTTTAAATATAAAATATTTTTAATACTACTACTACTAATAATAATAATAATTGTACTTTTACTGTGTTGAGGATTTTCAGGATAAAGCTATAAATCTTTCAATTTACAAAAAATTAGGTTTATGAATTATATAATAAAGGGACGTATTTTCTAATGTGTAGGTCAAGTGCTAATAAATATTAATAATATTATGTTATTTGCCGGGCGGGAGGTCCGTATTGAGAAAAACTATGCCCAAGGTCTGCGTAAGGACAGAGGCCAGAGGCCGAGGTCCATACATAGATACATAGACCGAGGGCACAATCTTTCTCAATACGGACCTCCCAGCTGGTAAATAACATTTTAATTTTTTTAAACTTATTTTTACTGAAACTTTTGTCAGCTTTGCTTGTCACGAATTCGCTTTTATCTGCTGGCCGGCAAGATGGTAAAATTCCGCCCGCTCACGAAACCAATCAGATTACAGGATTTTTTTTTATCTTGCCCGCTCGCGCGCCCAAAAAAATAATAAGCAATTTATCTTTATTAATTGCGCTTTGTAGTGAAGAGTTATTGCACGTTCAAAAAATTGTTAAAATTGTTTTAATATCTTTTTTTAACTAGCAGTATTTGTTTTAAGTAATTACGTGTTTTATGTTGAGGGGCGTTGTCGGCGCAATTTGTAATATCTCCACCTCGCAACACTTCCGAGATTTGAAAATTTGTGTTACATCATCCGCAAAACTGAAGGCTCAGCTTTCGTTCCTAACGAGCTGTCAGTAAATAGAGAAACATGCATAGTCTTCGAGGAGCTAACCTACGATGTATTTGTGTCCCGTCCAGAGGGAGTCAAAGTACTCGTTCGAGTCCGCTTAACATTTCAGAAACCGGCGATTAGCGCCGGCTCCATGGGATATTTGGATCGCAAAGGATTTACCTAACTAGGTAATACTGAAATATTTCAAACACATAAAACTTCATTTCTAAATTTGTCGTAGCTCGCGAAAAAGCTTCACCCACTGACACCACTTCAATAAACTTGTGTATATATCAACATTTTTTTATTGTTTTTGGTAGGATTTGCTTCCTTTTCATTTAAGTTAGTAAGAATGAGTTGTCTTGATATGAAAAATGCATAGGACAGAAAAATACTGTAAATTACAAGCCATTTTGTTCTTTTTGTTTTGGACAACAGAAACCGAAACGGTTTCAAAATGAAGTCATGGCCATATATTTCCAAAATTGATTAACTTTCTTTTTTTCTCATAAAAAACATTTTTAAAAGAATTTGAGGCCAAAAAATGTCCTCCATTTCTAATATTACTAACAATGATGTCTACAAGCTTTATAAAACATTCTAAGATTCCAAAAGCTGTATCACCAAAGCACAGACGTTCGAAACCTGGCCCGCTGGACTTTCACAAACTTGATCTACCTTGTTCTGGACAAGAAATGGGTTGATTTTTATATCCTGTTGTAAACTAGTCTCACTGTCTGCGTGCTCCAGGAAATAGAAAAAGAAACAGTGCCGGGACTTTGTTTGTTCTCAAAAAAAAAAAAAATTTTACAAGAATATGAGGCTAAAACATGTAAAAAACAACAACAAAAAAAAACATGCAGCAATAATCCTTTATTTGTGCTTGAAATTAATACTTAGCCAAAGAAATGTTAGGATCACTAGTTCCACTTTCAACCGTCTTTAATTTAATTTCTTTATTGGTTTTGTTGGCCTCTGTCCTGGCATCGGCAAAGCCGGTGTGGCTAAACTTCTACCAGCCCAGAGGACCAACTTACTCCTACAACAACGGTAGCAAAGAGGAAAAACTGATGGGTGCGTTTTATCATATTAATTGCAAACAATAACCACAACACAAAGGGACACCGCGTGATCTAAACAAAAGATCTAAAGAAAAATTGACTTGTTACGTGAAAGTAATATTTGCTCAAGAATGCGATCCGTGCTGCTGCAACAACTGCGATACACTTGAATTTGATCAGGGGCACGTGACCAAGAATCGACCAATCACAATGCACGTTTTGAAAGTGAAAGCGAAAGCCTAGGTGTATAACAATAAGCACTTAATGACTGGCCCCAAGGAAAACATTGAGGGTCGAGAAAAACAAAACTCGCTGTTTTCCGTGGGGCCAGTCATTAAAGGTTTTGTTAAACCTCTTAACTCAAAATAGAACAATATACGGATGTCAGCTTACGTTAAGGTCTGTTTTGCTCAGTTCTTGGAAGCTTTTGTCCAAATTTGCTTTTTACAGAAGCTTCTCAGCGTTCTCATGGCATTGTGGGTGGCTTTGTTAGTAGATTTCGAGTTTTTGTCGCGTTTAT
Organism: Zoanthus solanderi; assembly: GCA_024336925.2. Classification (NCBI taxonomy): domain Eukaryota; kingdom Metazoa; phylum Cnidaria; class Anthozoa; order Zoantharia; family Zoanthidae; genus Zoanthus; species Zoanthus solanderi. The sequence goes on along the minus strand of JANCMA020297544.1, from coordinate 6,125 downwards.
TATAAACTGTTCAATTTCTTCTTTAGTTCCTCTTTAAGATCGTAAAACTGCCAAGACTGCGTAAAAATTATTTGCTTGACGCGGGTGGCATATAAATTTGCAACTGTTTTAAAGGTGGACAACCTGATCACATTGAAAGTTCAAGTTGTTGTTTCCCTAGGGAGTTAGTGAGTTTGGCCTATGACATTTGATACTTTCTCCTCCAATCGAAAAGCACATTTAAGTTGAGAGGACTGAATAACAAACGTTTTTATCCTTTGCAAAAAGTATATATGCGACTTATTTTTCCATTTTCAAAACCCAGGTTCAGAGAATCGTTTGGCCGAGGTGGTTACGTCGCTTTTCAGTGGAGCAGGTGATAGAAAGAGCAAAAAGGCGAGAGGGGGAATCAGATTATGACTTGTTAAAGAACAACTGCGAGCACTTCATCGTATGGTGCATGTGTGATTTTAACGTTAGTATACAGGTCACCAAAATGCACCTTAATCTTGGCTCCGCACTGTACGCTTTGTTGGCAGGAGCAACTCATTTGGCTCGACAGGAAGGAGTACAGAGAGTACTTGTCTGGTTCTTTAAGGTTAGTTTGTTACAAAACATAGATAATAATAATAATAATAATAATAATAATAATACTGAAGAATATAAAAAATAATAACAATAATGACAGCAATTATTGTAATGAAATGTAATAACAACTTTAAAATAATAATATCTATAATTTCATTGCAAAATTAAAGCATTGATTTTATTGAATTCATTTACAACTCACTTCAATCAAAACTTATTTTCAAGCACAATAGTAATAATGATATAATATAATTCAAGCACATTAGTAATAATGACATAATACCATTCAAGCACAATAGTAATAAGGATATAATATCATTCATGCACAATAGTAATAATAATATAATATCATTCAAGCACACAATAGTAATAATGATATAATATCATTCAAGCACAATAGTAATAAGGATATAATATTCAAGCACACAATAGTAATAATGATATAATATCATTCAAGCACAATAGTAATAATATAATATCATTCAAGCACACAATAGTAATAATGATATAATATCATTCAAGTACATTAGTAATGATATAGTATTATGTCATTTTAAACTAAATTTGTTTGTTTATGCTATTTAACGGCTTTTTCTTATTTTATACTTTAGCTCATCGCAAATTTTTCCGATGAAGCCGCTGACCTAACGTCACTTGCTTGGAATTCCAGCGATCTTTCCGCAATAGCAATGTTTGGCGCATACGGAATCACGTGCCTTATCGAGACAGGAATAATGATCTATGGTGTGTGGCAGGCTAACAAGAAGCGCAAAAAAGGAATTCAAATAAAAACAAACCGAGAATTTGCATCGTGCGTAGCTGAGATTGTTTCTAAGTCTGTTTTCCGTGCTGGACTTGGAATCGCGGGCTCAGCTATAGGCCAGTTGTTCGTACCAATCCCCTTGCTTGGTAGCTTGGTTGGGGGATGTGTTGGTGCAATAATAGGTCACTTTATTGGGGTTTTTATTGGATGGCTTGTTCGTAAGGGCATTGCCCTCTTCAGCAATGAAATCGAGAACGAGGCTCCTTTGATAGGCAGCTCTTTAAACACTGATGATCGCGATTGCGATAAAAATGATTATGATCAAGATTATGATGATGATGATGATTGGGTTATAATTGATCCAATGATAACGTAAAAATATGACTAATATCTCCATGCTAGCTCTTGGACAGTATTTTTCTTAATCTTTTATGACCCAAATGACTCATACATGCATGGAGCCGGCGCTTATCTCCGGTTTCTGTAGTGTTAAACGGATGAGAGTCTTTGACTCCCCCTGGACAGGAAACTAATCCAGGTTAGCTTCCAACAGACTCTGTTACTCAATTACCGACCTCGTAAGAATGGAAAGCTGAGTTACCTTTGAAAGAAAAGAAGGTCACGCAAATGCTAAATTCTTGGCAGAACGGGGGATCGAGCCCTGGACTTTGTAGTTGCAAAGCAGAGATCTCAGTTGCCAACTGCGCCAACCATGCCAGAGAAAGTACAAATTGTAGAAGCCAAAATGTTAATTACACATAGTTGATGGAGAAAGAATATTAAACAAATTGACGTTTTTTACTGCAGTCATTTGTCGAAGTGAATGCTTCACTCCGAAGAAGGATTACAGTCCGAAACGTCAGTTTTTTTAATATTCTTTTTCCATTCATTACGATGTAAAATTTAAATATTTAACTACTTGTAAAACTGTTTCTATAGAAACACTGACGCAGCATTCCATTTATGTTAATTACACAGGCGAATATTCTATTTGTGATGTTAATGTAGCAAACAAAACAAACTTTTTGATGTAAAACCGAAAAATTTAGTGTTACGGTGGTTACCTTAGGTACGTTTTTAAAGTATTTTAAGCCAGTGCAGGTCTTGAAAATGTTTAATTGTTTGTCAGACTTCTTCATCACATCTGTCACAGCACAGCTGTGTGTGAATAGTAGAATTGATGAAATTAAAGTAACATTTAACTGGTTTACTGCATGCAATTTTGTGCGCATAATTTTTTCCGAAATTTGCCCGACAATGGCTGCTCAAAAGAAAATTTTTTAAAGCCACCTAATTAGCCAATATCAAAAATACTATAATACTCTTCGTTTGTACCTAATTTTGCACAATCATCTTTCCAGTTTTTCTTTGGACTATTGTAAGTCCCAAGTGAAAACAAAAACAATGCTTATGTGAAATTTTGGAGAGGCAAACAAAGAGTATTAATGGTATTTGTGACATTGGCTAATTCAATTGATCGTTGACCAGTAAATACCAGGATGATCATTAGTTGCCTACAATAAAAAGCGAAAATGATGAAGTTTGGTCTTATCTTCACGTAACAAGGCCTTCATTGGAAAACTGATGGGGAGAAAGATTGAAAGGAAGGGGGGAGGGAAGGAAGAAGATGGGAAGGAAGGGAGGACGGGAGGAAGAAGATGGGAAGGAAGGGGGGAGGGGGGAGAAGGAGGCACAACCGAACGCCAAAGGCGCGTTAGAGGGATCTGGGGACATGCTCGCCGTTTATCTGACAACTTATTTCCTGGGATTTAAAGGCCATTTGAAACAAAACTAGAGTGTTTAACGCTAGTAAAACTTTTCCCGTTTTTCTCAGACTTGCAGTGAAGCAGTAGTAGCCACAAAAGTTGGGGTAAAAACTGAAGGCACGTCCCCCCCAGGCTCCTCCCCTTGCTATGGATCCTGAGGGAAAAAACAAATCAACAAACGTATTGTTACAAAAACTTACAAGAACTAGTTATCATGTTATTTATCAAAACAAAGTTCACATTACAACATAGCTAAGGTTTCAGTATGCTTTCTTTAAACGCAGGCGCGTACGCAGGGAGGGTGCATCGGGTGCACGTGCAGCCCCCCTTCCCCCCACCTGATAAAAAGGTCCGCTCAGTCAGATCAGATACGGCAAGATAAGAACAATCAAAAAGGGATGAAATAAAAGAAAGAAAGTGGAGGACAGCCGTTCAGGTCGGAACTACAAATTATATAGTAGACATTTTTCGACTTTTTCATGTTTTCTTATCCATATTGTTGTTTTTAAAAAATAAATAATTAAATCAGTGGAATCAAGGTTCGCTCAAACTTAAAGTGCACCCCCCCCCTTCCGCAGGAAAAGCTGCGTACGCGCCTGATTTAAACCCTTTCCTTAGCGTAGTTTTTTCTATGCAACACTTTCATAATTTTCTAGGTAGCCCTCAAACTGTTTTCTTCTCTCTACTTCGAAGAGTAACTTGATTAACATTTATTTTTTCACTTCATCTCTTTTCATTTATTAATACATGTAGTTAAAGTTTTAAATCTCAATTTAGCGATAATAACTGAATAAGTAAATAAAAATTTAAAACTAATGAAGAATGAAACTGAGAGATAGCGCATTGTATTTACTATTGTTCTTTTTTATCGTCGTCGGTGTCGCCGCCCTCATGGCTTATTCTCTATTATGTTGCTCAGTCACCATGGATAAATTAATTGTATTTAGTAGTTTTGCTGTTATGAATAAGATCATATTCATCGCCTGCCTCAGCTGGGATGATCCATGAACGGTCCCTTCCCGATCCGACTTCGGCCCGGCCTTTTAAGGACATGTTCATTTTATCTTAACAGGTTCCTCACCAACTCCTCCAGAGCAACCTCGGACTCAACCCACTCCATTAACTCTACAGTTGACATATTTTCTGCAAGTTAAACTCCACCCTTTGTCCTGATCTTTTGTCTTTCCCAGGCTCTGTAACTCATGAATCCTTCCCAGGCATTGCTGAGGTTTCATTGTAGTACCACTTGTTGAATATAGAATAAGAATATTTCTATTGATGGTAAAAAAATGCAAATGTTTTCAATCAATATGATCATTATCAGGCTGTAAAAATTCTAGACGCAGGCAGAGGATTTAAATAGTTGGAGGCGGGAGTATTACATCTGCAGATTTGAAGCTAAGAAATAAAGTGATTCCTTTGGGGTAAAGAGACAAGAGAAAAGCAGAAACTTGTTTGTTAAGAAATGAGATAAATCCTCTGCCTGCGCCTAGAATTTTTACAGCAAATATTCCTTTTGTTCTCGAGCAGCTTCATACCCTTTGTCTTTCCAGCATTAACCCTGAAGCTGCTTTGTTTTGAAATCTTCTTCCGTCTTCCATACGTCCTCATTACCTCATTCACAGAGTCATTTATTATGATAAAATCGTATGCAAAGTCAGCGATGTATCTTTAACTTCTTTATTCAAAACATCTATGTCAGTAATAAAAAGCTAAGGATTTAACACTGAGCCTTAATGCACACCCACCTGAACAGAAATGAGTCGGATAACTATGCTTCAAATCTTCCTTACACCTTTAAACCCCTCATTAAACCCCTTTAAACCCCTCTTTAAACCCCTCCGTTACCTTCACCCCTAAGACCCCCTCACCTCACCAATTTTAATTTCCACCACCCGACCCTTTCCCTAAGTCCTTGCCTCATATTCCAGCCACATCCCACAAGCATAACAGTTCTACTTTACTTTGTATTTTCTGTGGGAATCTGAGCCTGTTTGTTAGCTGTGCCGTGCTGATGAGGCTCAATAAGGCCGAAACAGCTGTCCACGGCTGCTAACATTCAGGCTCACTCTTTTTTTAAGGGTTTTAGTGCGGGCTTAGTCCCTCTGACCCGCGAGGCCATAGTGCTCTATTTAGTGGCTGTTTCATTACTACAACACATTTACGTTCAAAATGGTTTTGTGGTCAGTTAAATGTTTAAAGTTAGAGACGCTGTCATGGCTTACAAATACTTTAACAACTTAGCACCTGAGTGTCTTTGTTCACAATCGTAGAATCCGAAACAATAAAAAACCTCAAATCCCCACTATTTTAATCATCTAGCGGCCAGAGAACCTTTTCTTACAGAGAAATGTCCTTATGGAATGAATTAGATGAAGACATGAAAATACTCACCACTGTAAAATCCTTCAAAAATTTGCTAAAAACTAATCTACTGTAAATAATTAGTTAATATTTTTTTAAAATTCTAGTTGTAAATTTTTATGATTTCAGAATCTGAAAATTAGTTTTGAGAAGCCCTAGGGGTTAGCTAATAAAAATTATTGTTATTATTAATAATAATAATACCATATAATATAACCCTCGACCCTCATTACATCATCGCTTGCTTCTCTTGTCCATAACCGCTATCGACAAATCCACCCCAATTTTTATCCACACGCCATTAAAGCTTCCTCCAATAGGAGCATTGTCACCATATTCATTAGCTAGTATTGCGTGACCCCACCTTTATTCGGTAAACGTTTTTATTTTTTCTAATATGTGATAATGTTGTGCAGACTGGTCCAAAGAGGTTGTACAGCTTTGTATTGATCACAAGAGCCAGGGTGTGGTTGGCATAGACCTGGCTGGAGATGAATCCCTTGGTGAGTCACCAGCCGAAAATGAGCATATTCAGGCGTTTAAGGTGGGTCAGGCGTTACATAATTTTTTAGTTAGATATATTTTGTTAAAAGGTCTGAGTAGCAGCAATTTGACAAATACTTTAAGAAAATACACAACACTTTTAAGTTTAAACACAGACATGT
>JANCMA020297436.1:0-12118 GCA_024336925.2 Zoanthus solanderi | reverse complement strand
GAGAGAGAGAGAGAGAGAGAGAGAGAGAGAGAGAGAGAGAGAGAAAGAAAGAAAGAAAGAAAGAAAGAAAGAAAGAATGAAAGGAGGGAGAGAAATGAAGGAAGGAACGAATGAACAAAAATTTACGAGATAACATGTTCAAACGTTTCCTACCTTCTCTGCCAAACAATATTCACAAGTCTCCTCGTGATCTGACTCATCTTCTTGTTCGGACTCTTTAGTAAGCTTTCTCGACGCCATTCCAACTGAAAATGTACTACCAGGCGATTTGTTCTTGTTACTGGCTGCCCTATTAGTTTTCTCGTCTTCATCCTCTGAGGAAGACCCTTGGTAATGATGCTGCAGAGAGCGACGGTTCTCTTTCTTCTGTAACCTATTCTCCGGGATAAATTCGCTAACTGGTCTTGCTGTTCTGGCATTTTTCGGCTTCTTGGTGACAAAACCAACGTCTGGAACACCACTGATGTCATTAAGAATGTCCGCACTTTTTCGTCCTGAAACTGATTTACAAACATGAATGTTTATGGTCCAGAAATGGCTGTAAGAATAAGATACTAGAGAGCTTAAGCACCAGGCGTTCTTGTTATCACGGAAGCCAACCGGAACTAAACTGTCAGCAGAAGTCGCATACCTGAACACGTCCAGCGGTCGTGGTGATAGTCAGGGAGGCCTACAAGCCGCTTTTTGCCTCCGTGGTCTGTCAGAACGGCAAAGTTTTTTTTATCAAAGGCAGCCCTTTCAATAAATTTAAAAGTAGGCGACCATGAATGGAGTAGCCAGCCTGTCCAGTAGAATTCGGAAGATTCCCCACATAATAACATTTAGCAAGGCATGAAAGTAGCCGACCACGGTTCGAGATTTCCCAAGTAGCGGACAGCTTTCGTCGGCTGTCGGCGCTTATTGAAAGGGCTGCAAAGGAATGGCTTCAAGCACTGAACAAATTGTCAATAAATATTTGTAAGTAAATAATTTACTTACAATTACTTTAATACTGACTTTTGGTCCAGGTTCTTGTAGTTTGTGTAACCAATTATACAATTTAAATTTTGTTTACGACTTGGCTCTTCAAAGTTCGTTTTCGCGCCTTTTTACCCTCTGTGCGTCCGTCGTTGTAATACGCGCACTGCTTAAGTTAAAAATTCGCGCCAAAAACGCCGTTCTCGATCCAGTCCACTCGCGGAAAATAGACCTCCGTCGTGAATAAATGTTTCGGTGCTTAAGCTGTCTAATGTGAGTTTTAACCGCGGTTATAGGAAATGAAGTTATGATATGGTTGACATTCCCACGTCCTATATAAAGTAATCCGGATTCCAGAATCCAGGAAATATTCGCTTGTGGAATCCAGAATCCAGAAAATATTCGCTTGTGGATTCCAGAATCCAGGAAATATTCGCTTGTGGAATCCAGAATCCAGAAAATATTCGCTTGTGGAATCCAGAATCCAGGAAATATTCGCTTGTGGATTCCAGAATCCAGGAAATATTCGCTTGTGGAATCCAGAATCCAGAAAATATTTGCTTGTGAAATCAGGAATCCTACTCTTTCGCTGAACGACGTAATTAATTTTCTTTGTTCAAGTTCATATATTTGTGATTCCAAAAATGTAGATTGTCGAGCGATCCGCTGATCTGTATTTTGGAAAATATATTACAAATACTGTAGGGCTAGTAAAAGCTTCGGTAAGGCGCAATGTTGCATCTGACGCCCAACGTCAAATCGAAAGTTTCCACTGCGTTTTAAAATCTTTATAATTATTAGCGAAATTATCAAGTAGAGAAATTATGTTCATTTTTATAAAGCTGTATCTGTTTCAAAATTACTTTCATAAAAGGCTATAGTTCGTAAAAAGGAATGGAACGTAGCATTTTTACGTTATGATGACAGGCGGTAATAACCTTGTTAGATCGCGGGCGCAAGTATGGCGTCTCTCTTAATCATAAGCTAGCACTTTTTGTTCCGTTTTTCTAAGTATACAGATTTTAAAATCGGTGTAAAACATATTTCTGAAATCTTAAGCAGATGAAGTTTAACATATCAAAACACAATCTTGGAGTTCAGTTGCCCTCATAGTGACAAGCCGAGTTTTGAAACTTGTCTCAGCCAAAATTTGAATCTTTGTGTGACCTATTCTGTCAAAGTTGATGAAGCTAGTCAACCATATGAGTATATGGAGTAGCGGTTTTTGCTGGAGCCTAACCTAAAATGGATTAGTGTCCTGTTAAGGGGGATTCATTGCCTTCATCTGCTTAACACTACAGAAACCTCAGATAAAGTAAGAGCCAGCTTTAACAATGGTGATATCACTAGGCTTGCAAACCTGATTATTGGTTCGACAAGGAATCAAACCCAACCCGCCTGCTGTGTAGACTGTCATCTTACCAACTAGGCTAACCAGATGGCGGTTAACGAGGCTATGTTAATGCAAACAATATAATACTAAGTTAATCAACATTTTTTATGAGCGGGCATGGTTGGTGCAGTTGGTAAAATCTCTGCCTTCTAGCCACAAGGTACCAAGTTCAATCTTCGGCTTTGCCGAGATTTGAATATTAATTTTGTGCAACCTTCTTTTCCATCTTAGCTAACTCAGCTCTCCATCCTTCCGGGATAGGTAAATGAGTACCAGCATCTACTGGGACCTAACCTGCGATGGATTAGTGTCCCGTCCAGGGGGGTCAAAGACTCTCATTCGTTTAACACTACAGAAACCAGATATAAGCACCGGCTCCGTGGGCCACTAGGCTTGTAAAGCATAAATTTAACTTAAGTTGAAAATAAATGTTTTCATCACCACCACGAGTAGTGTAAATTCCCAGAAAAGTGTTACATCTTCATACAAGAGCTCTATTTCAAGTCATCTTTAACAGTTATACTTACAAGCTTTTGTCCCTGCTAAACTCCCAGATTCGTACTCCTTCAACATGGAGGCTTTCTGGGCAATAAGTTTGTGTATCTCATCATCTCGACACAGCCATACATGCTTTTTTCTATCATGTTTCTGATGATGTGTAGTTTTTTTATGATGATTGTGCTCATTTTTTTTCTGTTGGTCAAGAGCTGGATTTCTTTGTACGGATTTGCCATTTTGTGGATGATTGCTGTATGGTTCAGCCTTTTTCTTAGCATCACAAGATTTGATTTTCGAACTAGAATCTAAGGTTTGGTTTGACCTTTGAGTAAATATTTCCTTGTCACGCTCATCATCACTGATATCATCTTCAGTTCCAACAGCAATTGAAACAGAGGAAGGTCTAACTTTTTTCTCTTCATTTGTGTTTGAATTTAGTACCTGATTTCTTATCTTTTGTTTCAGCTCAGATTCAGAATCATGTCTCTGCATGGAAACTGTGTCTGTATCAAGTGAGGCCAATTTTGAATGCTTGTTTAATCTTGTTTGTTTGTTGCCTCTCTGACCTGTTTCTGTGTTAGCTGCTGAAACAGGCCTGGAGACTGTCGGAGAAGATCTTTTCGTTTTAAAATGACCCTTCTCCCTTTCACCTGAGACATGCATTGAAGACTTTTCTTTGGCTTTAGAGTCGTTGTATTCTGAAGTTGCAGCTGCCTTTAAACTTTTACCAGTATCAGGAGTTGCTGAGCGAGAACCTTTTGATGCAGATTCAACACCAACTGCGACACTTTCAGATGAAGCAGATCCTGAAGATTTGACTTTCTGCTCCCTTCCTGCGGCCATCTTGTAATCAGTTGATGGTGTTACTGTTGTGCTAGATTCTCCTTTTTTCTGCTCCGACTCCACAGCTGCTGCTAGACGCGAGGACATTGATCTCCTTTCACGTTGTCTGCCAGTTTCATGTTTAGTTACTGGCTGTTCATCTGTTTCATTGTTGATTTCTTTAAGATCTTTTGCTGTTCCACTCCTGTCTGATTTCTCTCTTATCTGCTTTACTTTCTCAGGAGATCCCGAATCTAAAGGTGTCAATGTACTTTGAGGTTTAGTTTTGTGTTTTGATTTCCAACTACTATCTATCGCATGTGGTGAGTTCTTTTGTGCCGTTTTCACAATATTTGTTTTCTGTGAGCCAGTGTTCGTTGGATCTTTAACTCCAACCTGTGAGTTTTTCTTTCCAGTCTTGGGTTTAGCTAAGTTTTCAGCCTTTTGTGTAAAAGCTTTTGAAAATTCTTTTTTATTTGCTTGAGAACTAGATGAAGAAACTGTAGAAACGTCTTTAGGACTAGATTTCACTGCTGTGCCTGGATATTTTGATTGCTGTTTTCCTTTCTTTGGATACTCTTTGTCTGAATGTGCCAGTTTTTTAGAAGAGGCACTTTTGTTTTTTACTTCAACTTTGGTCTCAGCTTCTCCATCATCTTTAAGTCCTAAAACACTTGTTTGAGGTTTTGTAAGAAAAATACTTTGTTTCTCACTGTCTGAGTCATTATTAGCTTGCACTCCTTGAACAGCTATCATTTTTGGTTTTTGCTCATTTATTTTCGATCCAGATTCATCATTCCTTTCAGTTTCTTGGACCTGTTGTTGTTGATCTTTATTCTCATCAGTAATCTCATCACTATCATCATTAATTTGTGTCTCTACTAAGTTTGCTGAAGTTTCTTGGATTTTCTCAACCAAATTATTAGCACTTTCACCATTTGACTTTTCCTCATAATGAATTTCATCATCACTATCTCTTTGCTTGTTCTGCCCACCGAGAGTTGACGCAAGTGTATCACTGACAAACTTCTGTTCTTCAGTTTCATCAGAGCTTTGACTTACTTCATTGTTTAAAACTTCAGGAGCATAATTTTCTAGGGCTTCTTGAAACTTTTCATCACTCATATTCTGTTCTTCATTTTCATCACACCCTTGGCTGCCATCATCTGATGAAGCAGATGTTTCTTGTTGAACGTACTCTGTACACATGTCAGCAGTGGAGGCCAAGTTAATATCAGCATTCTGTTCAGACACAGTGGTTGATACAGGATGTTCACTTGTTTCTAATTCATCCATTGCATTACTCCCATAATCACTATCAGCTGTTGATACAGGTACAGGTGATTCACTATGTTCAATGCTGTTGTCACTGTCATCTGCTGTTGGTAAAGGTGGCGGCGAGCCAAAGTTGTCCACAGGTAGTACCGAGTGTGTGCCTTCATAATCCCATTCTCCCACATCTTCCTCAACATCAACACCAGGAAATCCTGGTAAATCATTGTCCTGATGATCAAGAAAATCACTCTCATCTTCACTATCTGGTAAGGGGGGTGGCCCCTCGCGATACTCTCCGTCACTTTCATTCTCGCTGTGTGAATGACCCTCATAGTTAGAAACCTCGTTGCTGTGTGCAACAACCTCAGAATCACTGCAATCTGAAATAGCATCACCTTCCTGGATATCAACCACGTCCGAGCCATTCTCTGTTCCAAAGATATCTGTAAAACAGCAATTAAATACTAATTAACTACTGCCGAGGCTTGTTAAAACCTTTTAGATGTATATAATTTTATGTGAACCTTGAACCACTAATATCATACTGTTTGGACTTTGCCTGATAATTCTATCAAAACTGTGATTGGAAATGTAATGGTTATCAGCTGTTACATTCTAAAATGATTTTATGGGTTACGTTCACAGTTTAAGTACAGTAATTTCAAAAGAGGCCTGAAAACCTTATAATATTCAACTCCTCGACAACTGAGCTACACAGACTCGCATAGTAATCAAGTGATTTAACTTGGTTCTTGTATATGGGAGATTGGGTACTAAGCCCAAATGATTAGTATAAGTTACAGTATCACATGATTTCGAGTGAAATTTGAAATAAATAAGCACAAGTAAATTTTTTAAATACTGACTTACAAAATGTTCCAGTGCTTATTATTCCACAATGCATGAAAAAATTATGTGTATACTTCTCAACAATATACTTGAAACAATACAGTACAAAAATGCTCTTTCTAACAATGCAAAAGCAAAGCACTGACGAAGCCCAACAGCATCAATGTCATCAATACTCATCCAGAGACAAATGCTTTCAATGCAGCCACAAACAATCGCACTCAAATCCGAAATGCATGTCAGCAAACAAGATCATTCAATCCAGTTTAAAAGATAAACAATTTTATGAAACATAAAACAGAATAATTTGTTTTCAACAATTGTCAAGTTAACTTCAACACTGCTAGCAGCTCAGCTGGCCCTGCAGCAAGCTCTGATAAATAAACAAACATCAAGATACCTGTTCAGTCACAAAAAAGACTTTTACTGTGAAAAACGGTTTCTTAAAGTTTCTGTTCATGCTGATTTTATGCAATATTCATACAAACATTAATTGCCTGTGAAAACAACTGACGTTTTATCAAATTGAGAAGTGTTCATGCACAGATTGTACGAAATAAAAAATAGACTTCTCAAGTTTAACTCTGCCTCCTGTCATGTTTCTCGCACATGTTACCAATTCTTGCCTAATCAGAATGTCTGATTTATTATTTCTTTGCAACGAATTACCTAAAAACTACAGTTCTTAGCCAATTACAAATAATTAAAATATGTAATTTGTTCATTTATATTGTTAGTAATCTTGGTAATTATAGGAGTAAGTAGAGTCCAATTCGATCTGCAATCATACAAGTGATAAACAAAATTAAACGACCATGAGACAAGCATCTGAAGATGACTTACAGTTAAAAACATGTATTTTTAATTAGTTTTCACTTTTAAATTTTTTAACAAATTGATGTGAGAAATTGATGACAATTTTGAGGACAAGGCCTCAATATAAAATTATAGCCACTTAATCAAGAAAATAATTATATCAAAACACACAGTATATTCAGTTTCAATTCAACAAAAACATTATTATGCTCTTTTCTCTTTAGGCAGGCAGTTGGTGAGATCTCTGCCTTTCTACCACAAGGTCAGAGGATATTACACAGTGGAGCAAACATATGAAGTTTATCTTTGAGTGGAACAAATATTTCACGAGTGAGTGCAGCAAGTGAGTGAAATCCTTTTTCCATTCGAAGATAAACTTCATATCTTCAAACTAAAGTGTAACTTTCTTTTTATTACATAAAATATGAGTGTTTCGAAAATAAAATAAAAACTAGACGAAAACAAATGAATGACAACAGCGATATCTCCACTAGTTAGGATATGGAAAATATCTCACTTGTATCCCAGATGTAGTTTCGTATGGAAAATACGAGTTGTCTATTTTTCGGTAAAACACTCATATCTATGTAATAAATTGTATTTTATTTGACAGGTATATTGCAACACATATTCCTGTGTACATATTACTCATGTTAATGAGAATATATTGTGTTATACCAGTCCTGTATATTGTATCACATATTTGTGTATTATTTATGTTAATGGGAATAAATTGTATTCTACCAGTCCTGTATATTGCATCACATATTTGAATGTGTGTATTACTTAATATGTTAATGGCAATAAATTGCATTATACCTGTATACTGCATCACATATTCATGTGTATTGCTCATGTTTATGGGATCGTCTTTTAGATGTGGCTTTGGACTTGTTCCAGAGATAACAGGTGGTTTAACATCTTTTTTGTTAGCAGTTTTTCCTGACATCTTTCCTGAAAGAAATCCTTAATAACTAACAATCACATTTAATTTTTTTAATTATGCAATTTTCTATCATTCAATTTTTTGATGCTATGTTAGACAAGCTTGAAGAGATGACAGTTAAATTATACCACTGTCTGGTTAGCCCAATTGGTAAGGTGCCAGACTACTGTTTGGGAGGCTCGGGTTTGATTCCTGGTCAGACAAGCACTCTGACAGAGTCCTAAAACAATTGAGGAGAAGGTGCTGCCTTTGCTCCAATATCTGCAAATGGTTAGACCTTCACTCAGGGTCTTAAAATAATTGAGAAGGTGCTTCCTTTGCTCCAATATCTGCAAATTTTAGACCTTCACTCAGGAACTTAAAATAATCGAGGAGAAGGTGCTGTCTTTACTCTAACATCTGCAAATGGTTAGACCTCCACTCAGGGTCATAAAATAATTGACAAGAAGGATTGGCCTTTGCTTCATTATCTGCAAATGGTTAGCCCTCCACTCAGGATATTAAGATAATTGAGGAGAAGGTGCTGTCTTTACTCCAATATCTGCAAATGGTTAGACTTTTGCATCTTCTATGATAAGGACATTAAACCATAGGCTCTTAGAGACATACAGTATTGGTGAACATTTCTAACTGGCCCATTTGGATTTTGGGTTTAATCAGCCCAGGAAAGATTTCAACCACCCTAAATTAAATTTAACTGCTTAAAATCATAAAAAAAATTCGATATTTTTCTAGTATGTCATGCAAATCAAATACCAGTAATATAAATTAATGTGCAATAATGATTATTAATGAAAGTGAAGGGCAAGAGGAAGCGAGGATGACCAAAGAAGAAGTAGAAGACACAAGTGGAGAAGGAGATGAAGAGTGTTGGTTTGGAGAAAAAGGATGCATGAATCAAGCGAGATGGAGAAAGGGAGTTGGAGAAATTGCTGACAAAGTAGGGTAAATCCGGCCACCACCATTTATGGGGATAATGATGAATGAAAGCAATACAAGAGGAATAATGAATAACATATCATTAGAAAAAATTGTAATCATGTTGACTTGCCAAACTTTGAGTTATCTGACCATTTACTTAAAATGCTGCCTCATTTTAGACTGTTGCAGTGCAGTCATCACAAAGAACATAAAAGCAAGAGTAAAGCTGCAACTGCACATATATAAACTAAAGCAAAATAATGGCATCAAAATAAAGAAAATGATTAATAAACAAAAAAAATTTAAGTCAAGTGTAGATACTATAGCACAAATGTGCTAGCGGCTAACTTGAAGCCATGACAGGGCCGGATCCAGAATTATGAAAAAGGGGGGGCGTAGCCCTGTGTGGAAAATTGCGTAACGTGCACAAAGCCCTAGCGGACTATAAACAAAAGAACAAACTATTGTTTGAATGTACGCAGAGATAAGCTTAATAAATATAAATTATATGAGACTGTCGACCGTATTTTTGAAAGCTCTGCATTGTTGTTCAGTTTGGAATGAATTAGTTCACATGCGTTTTTGCCAAAAATAGGGGGGGCATACGCCCCTTACGCCCTCTCCCTTGGATCCGGCCCTGCTACTGAAATTAAATAAATTTTCTCACAAGTGGGCCCACGTGCACGTGCAGGACAGGCTGTTATTCATGCAGTTATACATGCGGCTGTACACGTGCAAAGGAAATGGAATGTTGTACCAGCAACCGTCACAATCACATGCAAGGAAAATTACTGGAAAACTACATGCATTGCATCACAAACTAAGTCATGAAAAAATTTTTCATTTACATTGGAAAGTGAGTTTTGAGAGTTGAGTAAAATACATTATGAACAGTCCGTTGCAAAAAGTGAAACAAAAACACTCCATGAAAAAATCTAACAAAAAGACCTCGAAAACATTGGCAGAAAATGGTAAGCGACAAAAGTTAAATTATAAATAGTAAAGTACAGTAAATAAATAATATTTAAAAAACATTTTATTTCCACGTTTCGACTTTAGTAGACCATGAACCAGCTATCGTGCCAACACAGTCACAGCCGAGTTCAAAATCGACCGAAAGAACAACGCCGCCCACTTCATTTAAACCAAATCAAGGGAAGAAGTCAGCATCCTTCAGTTCTTCATTCAACATAGAAGCTACGACCTCCCTGTCTACTTCACCTATAAAAGGAGATAAAGAGAAGTCATCAGTATCTGCTAGTCCCACGTCTAGTTCTTTAGTAATTGCGTATGTGCATTCCCTATCTCCAGTAAAGAGAAACAAAAATAACACATTGGACTATTCGACGTTATCCTTGCAAACGAGTGAGAACCCAAGTCAGAAAGCACTACTCTACTCCCAAAATAAAAGATCCATTCTACTGGAGAGTGAGCAAACGCATACGCCAGTTAAACTCGGCCGCTTTACGTATACCAAAGATCATGACAAAATCTTCATTAATGACATGACTAAAGTGTCGTTTGCTAATCAGCAAGAATATTTATTTCAGTATCACGAACAGACAAATGACAGTTCGCAACCCACCACAATGAAGGATATCATTTTGTCTTGCAGTCAGTGGGATTATGTTACCTTGTATGCAAAAGCCATTCTTATCAACGACCCAAATGTGGTAAGCTTAAATCTTAGTGTAGCAGAATCGTATTTTGCTGATAATACCAGAACTATTCAGGTCGATGTTTGGGAGGATAATATTAAAAATGTTGATGTGGGAAAGGTGTACAAGATGACGCCAGTTCAAGTTCGCGTTTGGGATAATACTAAGAAATTAAGTACCATTCTTTCTACAGTTGTAGCACATATTCCTGACGAGCAATGTTTCAAAGAAGTTCAAGTACCCAGAAAAAATATTGAATCAATGAGTCATACGGCTGTTTTAGTTGTGGCAAAGATTCATATTATCAATCAGGTTGAAAACTTAACCCAATGTGTGAAATGCTCCAAGAAAATTCTTCAAGAAACTGCGAAAAAAATTGTAAAATGTGACAGATGTAGTTCTGCCATGCGAATCTCTGATTGCAAAAGACAACTATGTGTCAAACTTGTTGTGTTGTCGTTAGAAAAAAAAGATAAGATAAACCTTACCGTTTTTGAAGATGTATTACAAAATGTGCTTGTTGGAGACTTAAAATCGTTGTCTGAGAATGAGGTAATTGAAGTCCTTCTTTTATTAGAAAACCTGCCAATTACTTATAACACAAAAAGATGGTAATCACACACCTTTCTCAAGCTTCTTAGCGAGTTAAAATGACAAAATTTTTAAAATGATGTACAATTTTAAAAATTGATATTTTGTTGAGTTAAAGTTTGACCGTTCGATTTGAAAGCGTAAAGTTATATACTGAATTTCAGTAAGACAGCAATAAACAATATATTATTTTGTTAAGTAATAAACCATAAACAATAAAAATAATTGTTTATATAAGCAGTAAACAATTATTATTTTGTTGAGTTCAAGGTTTTGTTTTGACTGACCGTTAGAAGAGGGATTACAAAATGGAAGGAAGTAAAAAATGTTTTGAGACATGCTGTAGTGTAATTCTACTTGTTAAGTGAAAGAAATTTAAATGGTGTATGAAAAAAAAATATTTAATTGTGTTTGCAGAATTTCCCATCACTTCTCTAATGGTCTGTCTCCAGTGGATACATATGGTATCATGTACTTAAAGGAAAGATTGTATTTGTGTTGAACTTTTTATATTTTGTTGTATTATAGATCTATGTAATCTTTACTGTCTGTTAATTATTAATAAGCCTACTTGAATAAAATTGTTGTTAACATTACAATTGTCTCCAGTTTTTGGTACCCTAAACAGTTATCTTAAACATGGCAACTATTTTAAAGCTTAACCCTTCGACTTTTGAAGGCCACGTGCGCAGTATCCTTCGAGTTCTGGAGCAAAATTACAGCATCGTGGGTGGTTTCAACTCAAAATCAAAACATATATGCGCAGTAGAAACTGAAGATTTTTCACATAAGAAAATTTATTAAATCCAACTGTCAAAACGTTTATCTATTGAATTTGTAATTTTCTATACTAAAAATATTCAAAATACCTCTACAATATTCAGTGAAAATTCAGATTTATAAAATGCTTACATGTTTCTGCCTTTTTGCGATGAAGGTTAAACTAAAATAAAATGAGCAAAACTGTTCAAATTTAAAAAAAGGAACGCGTTAAAAGTGTGAACTAAGATTACCGCTTATATTCTAATTCAATAATTTTCATTCAAAGAATAAAAAGTATAAGAAATTTGGTTTTATTCACGCAAAGACTCCACGCAAATGTTACCAATGTCGTCATGTTAATTTCAAAATTATTTGGCAAAGTTGAATAAATAAAAAAAATTAGTTCATATTTTTGTGTTTCCAAACTTGTATTTGTAGAAAACATAAAACTGTAGCTTACTTGCAAACATGACAGTAATTTTATTTTTAATTCCGATTCAAAGTTCAGCGATAAAATTGTTCGCAAATAATTTTGCATGTCTGCGCAAAGTAGACTGCCAGAAGTTCTTTAATCAGGTGGTTTCCGAACCCGAACACAAACTCCATCATTTGCTACCGGCCAAGAACAAA
>JANCMA020297330.1:0-12121 GCA_024336925.2 Zoanthus solanderi | reverse complement strand
GAGCGATTAAACATTAGCCTCTGGCTAGGAAGAATGGGCAACCACTTCCTTCGCAATTGACGTAAAATAAAGTATTTTATTTATTTATCATCCTCGAACATCCAAACATGGCGAACAAGATTTTGGCAAAGTTTGCTTTAACAAGTCAAAAACTCAAAATAATCGAAGATTTTTTTTTCCGCAACTTTCTTTTTCTTCTCGTTTCAAACCAGCATATAAAAGAATGTGTTTGGCAGTATGATCAAGGGCTTATACAAATGCCAAATTTTGGCTTCAGAGCGGGCATCTGGCCTTTTCTCGCCGTTGACAACGTTTGCGTCCGTGGACCCGATCAACAATACCACTCCTCGCAACTCTTGTCATTGGAAAGACCGCGACATTTCGAATGCAACCTTTGAGTGTCCATCAGGCTTGAGGAAGATTCACAAGTGCAGTCGAAACGTCACGATTTTTCTAATAACAAGGGTCTTGAGACAATTAGAGAAATATATTGAGTTGTTTATTCATTTCTACGATGGATAGTATTTTTAATTATGATGCAAGTCCTATTCGACCCTCTCGTCGTCTTTGCCTGAGACAACAACATTTTATGCAGCCTAGCAGAACGGAATGGAAAGTTATAAGCGCTTTTTAATTCACATTAGCTAGCAACTATCCTCCACAGGGGAGGTGAGGAGTGGTGGATATATACCGAGACACGAAGCGTCGAGATACGTATCTAGCGCTAGGTAGCAACCCTGAGGGAGATAGTTGTTTTACTAGTTACCAAAATAGTGGGATTTTATCGACACAATACAATAAACCTTTTCTCTATTTTTAGCACACGCGCTTCCTGTCACTTTGACTTCCTCCTCAAAAGCAAATAATATCGCGAGTAACGGGAGTCAATCAGAGCTCGCGAAAATGGATTACTGTTGCTTTGGTAAATACTAACGATGTTTGTTTACCGAAAAAAAAACATTTTAAACTAGTTAAGGTTGTGTACAGAGCTTGCAAGTAATCGGATAACCTCCATAGTTGAAGATAAACAATATTTAGAAACAAGAACACGAAAATATCGACAAATTCTAATACTTATGCAACGATTTTCAGTGAACGAATTGACGTGTTACTACTGCAAAGCATTTACACGGAGAAGTTGTCAGCTGGAACAGGAGTTGTGGAAATGTGGACGTGAGGCCACTCACTGTGTTTATGTGGAAGGGAGCTATACCAGCGGTGGATTGTTAAGAACGAATGTAGCAAAAGCATGTGCTACGAAGAGAGAATGTGACCCAGTTAACATCTGTAGGACAGACGCAGGAGTATTCGATTGTAGCATTAAGTGCTGCAATTCCTCGAGGTGTAATGAGAACGTAAAATCCATACAACCAACTTTACCAAGTAAGTATGATCAATTTATAAAAGCTTGTTGAATTTTTTTTATCAGACTTTTCTTTGACACATTTTACCATGAAGTAATATCATATCACTTAATGATATTTTTCGCTGACATGGTTTTCAAATCACAACTTTATTATATAAAAATTAGTAGTGACTTTAACTCTTAGTGGTTGTAATACTTTATCATTTTCACGAATACACTATATTTGTTAAAAATTTGTTATAAATTATCTTGCCACATACGACAGGCGATAAGCTTTTCAAGGCATGAATGCCTTCATGTCATCAAAAGGACTCATACGGATACATTTTACACACAAACACTGTTCGTACGCTGACGGATTAATTTGCTTGTCAGTCGTGGCGGGCAAAATAGTAAACAATTTTTTTTAAAGAATATTAAATCTCACCTCTCATTTCATGCTTTGGCTAAAAGCCACCTTTGATTTAATCTTTTGGTATGTTCCAGCAAATAGATATCTCTACACACATAACTAGAATGCTGCCAAAAAAAAAAAAGCAAAACAGTTAAACAGCTGATTTACACTAGTGAAGTAAGCGGAGACGGAGACGGATGCGGAAACGTAAGGTGCTTACGTTCGTGTGTAAATCAAATAAAGGAGACGGATGCGGAAACGTAAGGTGCTTACGTTCGTGTGTAAATCAAATAAAGGAGACGGAAGAGGAGACGGATACAGATGCTAAATTTGGTGTGATGTCTCTGATTATGACCTAAGAACTAATATTTTTCTAGAATTTTGATTGGCTGATTTGTTACGTCTCCGTCTCCGCTTCCGTTCAAGCGATATACAATAGACGTAAGCAACGTAAGAGGTGAAGGAGACCAAACGAAAAAGGAAATCTCCCGTTCTGCTTCCTTCACGCATCCGTTTCTACTTCCGTCGCCTTCATTTGATTTACACACGAATGTAAGCACCTTACGTCTCCGCTTCCGTCTCCTTCATTTGATTTACACACGAATGTAAGCACCTTACGTTTCCGCATCCGTCTCCTTCATTTGATTTACACACGAATGTAAGCACCGTACATCTCCGCTTCCGTCTCCTTTATTTGATTTACACACGAACGTAAGCACCTTACATCTCCGCTTCCATCTCCGTCTCCGCTTACTTCACTAGTGTAAATCAGCCTTCACTGTTTATTAGCAGAATACCTAAATTTCTAGCAATTCTACAATTAGTTTCAGCTCCATTAAATCCTGTACCAATTAAAGAACAATTCAGGTGGAGCCACCCGCTAAGTGAGCACAGTAACTGAACAACGTTAGTAAAGTAAGGAAGCCAACAGATAAAACCGTAAAAATCAGTATTCACGGCATACGCCACACAACAAAAAGCGGCAAGTTCGCGCGTGAAAAACAACTTCAAAATTAAATAGAGCGCGCATCACTGAACGAAATCACACGCAAATATAACATTTAAAAGAAAAGGATACAATTTGTCAATAACTTTCCAAACAATTCAGGGCTCTCTAAGCTCCTTGATCGATGCTCCATAACTCCGCACTTCGTCGTAGTGGCTTCTGTAGAACTTTACGAATGCCTTTTGAAGTATCTTCTATTTAAAGCCTTGTTTCTCTAACTTTAACGATAGGTGCAAGTCTCATATTTTGAGTAATTTCTCTAACAAAACATAAAACTGCTCACAGACGGTAGGTGCACCCTCCACCAATTCAGATGTACCAACGGCAGCTGTATTTCACTGCAGCAACGTTGTGATGGGATTAAGGACTGTTCGGACAATATGGATGAGAAAGGCTGTGGTAAGTTCTGAGAATCAAAATTCCGTTTATAACAATAAGAGTAAGATAAATGAAGAATGCAGCTGAAATTTTTCTCAGTGTTAAAATCATATCTTAACTGTTTTTAAAATGACCTTTAAAATATAATCTTAAGACCGACTTTCTAGTAACACCTCACAAACCGTTTTGCTGTACAAAAAAAAAACCCGCCTGTTTTCATCTCTAAGAGTTCTTATCTAAATAGCTGGGTATATCTTGATGGAAAAAGACAGCGAACAGAATTCATAAGTCTATCAACGTCAATTCCTTTTTTCCAGGCCTAAATTGTATAGTTACACGATTCCTTGTTGTCAATTACCGCCGGACCTTTTGTTGTTATAGTTTACAATGACTACAGTACACTAGTAGAAGAGAAGATCGGATGAAGCAGCAACCTTCTTCTTCTGTTGAACATACTTCTAACTTGGTCCCCCCTACTGGAAGTGTCTTTTGCTTTATGTTAGGGATAACAGTGTCCCTGAAGAGTTAAGAAGCATGAAGATTATATAAATCACATTTAGCCTATTCAATTTGTCGTCATTTCTTTCTATGGTGTTTTTTTCTATAATTGAATCATTTCACCAGGTACTAAAGTAGATACTTTTCTGTATTAGCTATGCATTTCTGAATGCCTTTTGCTTGTATATCGCTGGTATTTTTCCATACGGTTGTGACGGCACCACTAATTCCATCTTTATTTAGTAGGTGTTCATTTTCTGCTGTGGAAAATTAAACTGGGACAACAAAATCCTGACATTCAACACTTAGTTCTAACAAAGAAACTTGCCATCATCCGGAAGATTTTCCTTCGGTTTGGCTATGAAGAAGGTACTTGATGGTACATCCGTTGGTCTGCGGCTTTATTGAACTGCCACATATGTTCCTTTTGTATGAATGATAATATCTCAGCTGCAATTTCCCTTTGATAATTAATTACTGTTTCCCTCTAGTAATAAAATAATTAACTGGGTTTTTTTTGAGCGGTGAAGTCTGGTACAGATTTATAGGCAGGAGTGCCAGGCTTGGTACTCACTATTGGGTCAGGGACCAGTCCCCACCATAGTAACTCAGACACTACATGACAAATGAGCAAAGAAACTACAAGATGAAATTCGGGAAATTGATCTATTAAAACTTCATATCAATCAATCAATCAATCAATCAATCAATCAACCATCAGTCATTCCAATTTTGATTCGGGTTTATCCCCGTAAACGGGGGTGACTCTAACAGCAATCTCTCCAACTCCAACTCCCACTCTCCTTCTCGCTCGATTCAAGGCATTCTCCTTATCCAAACTAACACTTCATACTTCATACCAAAGTCTTACGACGTACCTTCGAGAGATGCTCAACTTTCAACTTTTCCTTATTTTTGGGAGCAGGAGTTTTTAGCAGAACGCACTTAGGAGAAAGAGGAAGAGGATTCAACCCTCGGCTGGCGCGGACGAGAAAGTGGAGTAGCAGCGAAGAGAGATGTGTTGAAGGAACGAGCGATGGAATGGGAAGTTCCTTAATAATATCCAATTAGTATATAACAAAAAATACTGATTACATGACAAAAAATACGTTGATGTACCATATAGCCAAAAACTGTGACCGATCCTGAAATAAACGATATCTGTTTTTGATATCCCATACAGATAAACCGTGCTCCAGCGAATACGACTTTTCTTGTAAAAGAGGCGGCTGTGTGCCGAAGATTGTTGCCTGTGACGGTCACAAGGATTGCAGTGATGGCAGCGATGAACTCGGATGTGGTATGGTTTTCAATTAAGAAATAAAACATGTTTTCCGTGTCTTCATAGCCTGGTGAAAACCGAGGCGAATGTTTTTTGAGAATTCGAGAGAGTATCAGTGAAAACCCGAGATGCAGTCGAGGGTTTCACCTGCTCAAGAATTCTCACAAACTTTGCCGAGGTTTTCACCAGGGAGCACTCATTAAGTGTTTTGTTATATAGCATAAACAAAATAAACCACAATTATTAAAATTTCCCGCTCTCAAACGTGACGTGCGATAACAATGTTCACCGGTTGGTCAGCAATTCTCGAGATATGTTGGGAATATTTAATTTAAACTCATCCACGTGACCTCAATTTAGCCAGTGAGATCACGCATTCGGTACAAAAACTCAATAACTGTCTAAAAATTTTAATGGTGAGTCACTAAAAAGTTATTGTTAAAAGCATGCGACGGAGAAATAAAAACAGGAATCCATGGCTTTCATTCTTTTTTTTTTTTCACGCATGAAAAAAGTTACCTCGTTGATAAAATTCATTTGTTGGCCTGCTAATGTATCGCATATTAACTTCAAGTTACGTAAAAATTCAATTGAGACCTAGAGCTACTTTTAAAAAAATTTTTTTGAAATTGACTAAAAAGGTTTTAAGTTTTTACAAGAACTTTCCGAGCTTTCGCCAACTACGGCATTATCAAGGAATGAATAATAAAGAGTTCTAAATATGGACCTTACGCAACGAGGACGGGAAGGCGAACAACGATGACTTAGAAAAAACACATTTCTGGTTCACTCTTTACTTTTTTGTGCGGGTCGTTAGAGTTTTGTTTCTTTGCCTTAAACTTTGTGAGTAGAAAATGATTAAATGTCTCTCCATGAAGCTCAACAAATACTGAGAAAGTTTTGCTGTTCCGTCCTCGTGGTCTCGAGAACTTTAAAATAGTTCTTTTCACGTTGTAACTTTTAGCAACAACTTTGTGCAGGTGGTGAGCCCGATGCATTCCAAGGTGCAGTTATTGTTTTTACTATTGTTCTTTGCCGTCCTCGTCGGCGTCGCCGTCCTCACTGCGTCAGGTTTCTTTTTAGAACTCCGCTACGCTTTATTAAGGTCCCTAGTACCGACTGACGCGATCAGCCTTAACATAGATAATAATTCTGAATATCATTATAAAATTCTGGTAAAATAATTGGTGTAGCTATGATAAAACAAAGACATGAATGAGAAGACAATAGTTCAGAACAAAATTTCGCTTAATTCAATGAGTTCTGGTGGGTTGGAGTTAGAGAAACATGATAAATATTCTGACATCAAAATATCCTTTTCACTAGCACCAAGAAGCTGTGCGCCAAGTGAGTACAGCTGCAGCTCAGGTGAATGCGTTTCACGATCCAGTTTATGTGATGGACAGAATGATTGTTTGGACGGCGACGATGAACACAAGAAGCACTGCAACTATACTCTTGGTAAGCATTAAAACTTATTCCCCTATATTCATCTAGATCATGCAAAAATCTGCAAAACCCGCGCGGACGATTGGTAAAAATTAATCACGTGACTTTGCATTACGTTACAGCCGTGGCTTTATTTCATTTAGAACCTTCCTAAGAGTGCTGTATATTGAAAATGGCCGAGTTTAGGGATTATATTGTTATCTTTCGCAGGATTACTGGAAGTGAGACTATCTGGTGTTGGCTCTAACTATACTTATGGACGTTTAGAAGTCAAACACAATGAGACCTGGGGCACAGTGTGTGGCGGTGATGGCTACTGGGATATTAATGCTGCCCACGTGGTTTGTCGAATGCTTGGTCACCTGCGTGCGCAACAGACGAAACTTGCAAGGTGGTCAACGGTTTTGCCTGGAAGAGGACCCATTTGGCTATCCCAAGTCCGTTGTAATGGTAATGAAGAATCTCTACTCGATTGCAGCCATAAACCCTTGGGTGACATTGGTGATAGATGTTTTCACTCACTCGATGTCGTCATCTCTTGCGTTTCAGGTAGACTTCTTTAAAACAGTCTGTTTTCTAAACAATAATATCTGTTAACAGTAACAACAATATAGCTCCAACAGATTTTGAATTTTTAATCATTGAACAGTTATGTAACCTTAGCGTCAACAATAATAATCTTGATGATCGTCTACTCACAAGAGAGGTCGTTTGGTGTGCTCAATTATGCACCCTCGAGCCATATAGTCTTAACTGAAGGTGCGATTTCAATTCCAGGAAGAGGATTTGTTACAATATCATCTTGCTGCTGTATTTTATTGTATTTTATTTGCGTTTTACTATTTTTAATTATTATGTAACTCTTATGCGATTTTATGTAAAATATTTTTAATTTCTTTGTTCTTTTTGTTAGCTATTGTTTTGTAACTTATCTAAGGCTTTTTCACCTTTTGTAAATTTTATTCCGAGTGTTGATACTTTAAGTAATAAAGAAACCCGAATGGGCGAAATGTCCCTGTATTAAAGACCACAAACGAGAACAGTTCGCATCTTCTTATATATAAATGTATATATTTTTGTCTTATAGCAGTTCAATTATTAATGTTATGATAGCTTTGGCTATATAAAATACATTGTAAAATGCCAATATATCCTTTTCGTACCTTGAGTGAGAGGGTGAGTGGATTCACGTGTGAGTAAGAGGATGAGTGGATGCATGCATGAGTGGGAGGGCGAGTGGATGCACGGGTGAGTAAGAGGGTGAGTGGATGCATGGGTGACAGGGAGGGTGAGTGGATTTACGGGTGAGTAAGAGGGTGAGTGGATGCATGGGTAAGTGGGAGGGTGAGTGGATGCATGGGTGAGTAAGAGGGTGAGTGGATGCATGGGTGACAGAGAGGGTGAGTGGATTTACGGGTAAGAGGGTGAGTGGATGCATGGGTGAGTGGGAGGGCGAGTGGATGCACGGGTGAGTAAGAGGGTGAGTGGATGCACGGGTGAGTGAGAGGGTGAGTGGATGCATGGGTGAGTGAGAGGGTGAGTGGATGCATGGGTGAGTGGGAGGGTGAGTGGATGCATGGGTGACAGGGAGGGTGAGTGGATGCATGGTTGAGTGGGAGGGTGAGTGGATGCATGGGTGAGTGGGAGGGTGAGTGGATACACCGTTGAGTGAGAGGTTGAGTGGATGCATGGGTGAGTAAGAGGGTGAGTGGATGCATGGGTGACAGGGAGGGTGAGTGGATGCATGGGTGAGTGGGAGGGTGAGTGGATGCATGGGTGAGTGGGAGGGCGAGTGAATGCACGGGTGAGTGAGAGGGTGAGTGGATGCATGGGTGAGTGGGAGGGCAAGTGAATGCACGGGTGAGTGAGAGGGTGAGTGGATGCATGGGTGAGTGGGAGGGTGAGTGGATGCATGTGTGAGTGGGAGGGTGAGTGGATGCGTGGGTGAGTAAGAGGGTGAGTGGATGCATGGGTGAGTGGGAGGGTGTGTGTGCACAAGTGAGTGAGAGGGTGAGTGGATGCATGGGTGAGTGGGAGGGTGAGTGTGTGCACAAGTGAGTGAGTGAGACATTTAGTGGATGCACATGCAAGTGAATGAGAGGATAATAATAATAATAATAATAATAATAATAATAATCTTTTATTAGGACACTCATTTTCAGTATTAAAACTGAATTACAGAGCAATATTTACAAGTACTTAAAATAATTAAACAATATATAAAATATAGGCTACTATCGATATTATGGTTTAAAATATTTAAATGTAAAAAAAGAGAACCGGTACGAAAACAAAGAATGAGTGAATGCACTAGTGAATAGGTGAGAGAGAGAGTGGATTCGAGTGTGAGTGAAAGAGTGGATGCATAAGTGACTGAGTGAAAGTTAGTGGGAGGGTTAGTGGAGGAACGGGTGAGTGAGAGGGTGAGTGGGATATACGGGTAAGTGAGAGGGTGGGCAGATGCATGGGTAAGTGAGAAGGTGAGTGGATACACGGGTGAGAGGGTGAGTGGATGTACGTGTGAGTGAGAGGGTGAGTGGATGCATGGGTAAGTGAGAGGGTGAGTGGATACACGGGTGCGAGGATAAGTGGATGCACGGGCGAGTGAGTGAGAGGGTGAATGCTTGCAAAGATGAGTGAGGAGGTTAGTAGATGCACGTGTGAGTGAGTGAAAGGGTTAGTAGATGCACGTGTGAGTGAGTGAAAGGGTGAGTGGATACACGTGTGAGTGAGTGAGAGAGTGAGTGGATGCACGTGTGAGTGAGTGAGAGAGTGAGTGGATGCACGTGTGAGTGAGTGAAAGGGTGAGTGGATACACGTGTGAGTGAGTGAGAGAGTGAGTGAATGCACGTGTGAGTGAATAGGTGAATGAGTGGAAGCCCGGGTAAGTGAGTGAGATAGTCAGTGAATGCAGTAGTATTGAATGAAAGAGTGAGTGGATGCACGTGTGAGTGAGTGAGAGGGTGAGTGGATGCACGTGGGACGGAATATGGGGGTTAAGGAAAAGAGTGCATGATTGGTGAGTGTGTAAATAAACAATAAAATGACTGCGTGAGTAAATTTATGAGTGAATGATTTAATGAGAGGGTGAACCATTAAAAAAGTGGAAGTGAGCGATCAAATAGAGCTTGAAAGAGTGGTGTTTTCGCTGTGATGAAAACAACATTCCTTAATTTTATTTCAGATTTGCCTAAGATTAAGTGTTTCACTTGTAACGAGAGTTCCACGATTGCTGAATGCCAGCGCAACCAACAACTAAGAATCTGTAGACACGGAGAAACAAGCTGTGGTACGCTCCAATCAAAGTACACACGGAATGGAGTGGAGAGACTAAATGTCCAGAAAGGGTGCGTATTGGACGAAACTTGCAAGTATTGGGATTCTGAGCTATGTTTGAACAACTCAAGATACCGAAATTCTACGGATAGGCTGGTCACGTGCAATTTGACTTGCTGCAATGGGTCAGGATGCAACCGTTACATGACGACAAGTACTCCAGTTCCTACGTCCCCTTTCCCTTCAGGTTTGTCGTAGTATAATACATCTAATTTGAAGTTTTACTATTCAAGTTTTTCTTCCATTATTTCCATTAGTTTTCTCTCCATTTTTCTTCATTCTTTCTCTCGATTTCACAGCACTAAGCCGTAGATCTATTCCTACATCCCAACTGCTCCCTCAAATTCTTCTTACGATATTACACTTTTCACATTTTTATTCTTTATGTTTACGGAACTAAATTATCTTCTTAGAGTTTCTTCCCGGGCTAGAACATCCATACGCGTTGAACAGTGAGATTGGCATTGAATTATGGTACATAATTAAGAAATAAAACATGTTTTCCGTGCCTTCATAGCCTGGTGAAAACCGAGGCGACCTGCTCGAGAATTCTCACAAGGTTTTTAACAGGCAATAGAGGCACGGAAAACATGTTTTATTTCTTTTATAAAATTATTTTTTTCATTGTTATCAAAGAGAAAGACGGTTTACGAAGCGCGTACTGTAAATTCTCACAACTCTGAGACAGTCAAACCGCATTGCTCACGCCATTTTCGTGTTTCATAGCGCTATGAAAACACACTTGTATACCAATCGGAACGCACGTACTATCCAAATTATTTTATAAACTGAAATAGACATCTGTTTATAAAACATCGTTTGAACGGTTCAGATATGACCTAATGCGTTGAAATACATAATTATATGACTTTGGTTACGTAGCGTAACATTTCTTGTAATTGAAAGCAGTCATGTTAAAATACAGTAGGCAAAAATCATAATTTGAACATCCGTACACGCGGAACAGTGTCATTGGCATTGAATTACGGTATCTAACCGTTAATAATTAAACTAACATTTCATTTGACTTCAGGTGGTCGATTACGGTGCCTTACTTGCATCAGCACCACATCCTGGCAACACTGTGAGAGCCGCTCCCAGGCCGTCACGTGTCCTAAGTCGTCCAATCGCTGTGCAAAAACATACTTTGAACTCATACAAGGTTAGTACAACAATAAATTCACTTAATCACTGCACTGTTTATACCATTCTTTCATGTAGACTCTCCTTCATTTATTCTTTTATTCATTACTTAACTCATTTTGTCACTCATTCATTACTCGTTCATTCAATCACTTAGTGATTCATTAATCAGCTATTTAATCCTGTTTAGTCACTCAGTTATTTACTTAATCTCTTAATCACTATTCCATTCCTTCTCGATCATACATTTTTACTATTTACCTTTTTCTCTCATGATTTTTTACTTACGCGTGATTTACATATTTAGCATCGCTTTTCCCTCGGCCCTTAGCATTTTACTATCCAGCTAAAAAGGACTCTTGAATTTTGTCTTTTGTTGATGGTGGTAACGACTACAACGACGAAAACATTTAGCTGGACTACGACTGAAAGCATTTGTAAAAGGATGTTCGTCACACGACATGTGTCAAAGAACTACCCATCCAGTCTGTCAACAGATTTTAACCACTTCCTTTAAGTGTGAAGTGTTCTGCTGTGACAAGGAGCTTTGCAATGGCCATCCACGATCAATAGGAATGTTAGGTATGGTCGCTACCTCCTTATCTTTTGTATTGCAGGGGAGAGGGTTGGGACTAGAGAGTGATGATAGTAATAATAATAGTGATAATAGTAATAATAATCATGATAACAACAATTAACGATTACGTGGGACTCGACTATAAACACAGATAAGAACTTGAAGCATAATCGGCCTTATATTACTCTAGTGCATAAAGACAAACAGGAATGGACACTTATCGACATAGCTGTACTAGCGGATCAGAACGTCATCACGACTGAGGAGGAGAAGGTGCGAAGGTATTAGGACTTGGAAGCATTTCAAAAGGCGCAAAAGCCTGGTATGGGAAGCTAGATCTACCTTACATTTTTGGAAGTATACAGTTGTCATCCATCCTCGAGCTCGGAACTGCTCAAATGTTGCGGAAAGTGTTGTGTCTCTAAGCTGCGGGGAGTTGCTGGGACATAATTAAGAACATCCAGAAAAAACAGGGGAGAATCGTAGTATAATAACAACAAAAATAGTAACAATAAGAGTACTAGTAAATAAGCACAAGCAGATACAAATCCTTAATGGCAACTCACGAAAAGGGGCTTTTCAGTGTCATTTTAACCCTTT
This sequence comes from Zoanthus solanderi, assembly GCA_024336925.2. Lineage (NCBI taxonomy): Eukaryota > Metazoa > Cnidaria > Anthozoa > Zoantharia > Zoanthidae > Zoanthus > Zoanthus solanderi. The sequence continues at coordinate 92 of JANCMA020297330.1, read as the reverse complement.
CAGTGCCAGTTGTATTTTTAAATTCTCCCAATCTGAGCCCATACTTTTCATTGAACAAATTTGAGAGAATTTGACTTTTAATCTTCAGTAGT
>JANCMA020297226.1:0-12122 GCA_024336925.2 Zoanthus solanderi | reverse complement strand
GCCAAGGTTAAATATATAATATATAATATATATATATATAATTGATTTCAAGAAAAACAAGTAGAAGCACACGTGCCAAAACATAGCGGACTTAGCGATGAACAGAATATCTGTGTGTTCCACTGCCGAAATCAGAAAAAGCCTGAAACAGTTGCAAAAAATAATTTTAAGTTGGACAACGTTTAAAAAGAAGGTTTAAGAACCCCGACTTTTAAGACGTTAGTCCTTTGTTAAAGTGAAGAAACGTCCGAAGCTAAATCTTTAACAAGCCAAGTGGCCCATGGAGTCGGCGCTTATCTCCGGTTTCTGTTGTATTAAACGGATGAGAATCTTTGACTCCCCCTGGATGGGACACTAATCCATCGCAGGTTAGTTCCCAGCAGTTGCTGGTACTCATTGACCTACCCCGGAAGGATGGAAAGCTGAGTTAGGTTAAACGGAAAAGAAAAGTCGCACAAATATTCAAATCTCGGCAGAGCCGGGGATCTAACTGGGGATTTTGTGGTCGAAAGGCAGAGATCTTACCAACTCGCCAATTATGTCCACCCCAAAGTTCCGAAACGTAAGTGTTTCTTTTTCAGAGGTATCAGCGATGTCCAACTTAAAATATTATTCACAACATTATATTTTGCTACGAACCTTTCGGTAGATGCCCCAAACAAATTTAACTAACTTTGATTTAGGTTTTAATGTTCCATCATCCCTTTAAGTAATAAAAAGGTAAAGAGCCAGTCTTTTCTCTTCGCCAACTGTATTTTAATTGCAATGTTCTACTAATTTAACATAGAGTTGATTAAATTATGTGAGATCAAAAGTTGACTTACCCAAGTGTTGTCATGGTAACAATCGTGTACCAGAATGTGGCAGGTATATGAACAAAGGTTGTATTTTCGTAGTTGTACTCGGAATAGTAAATGATACTGGAGAAAATAAGAAGCTGAACAATAAACACGACTCCGACAAACTTCAATTCTGAGAAGCTTTTTTTTAATGACGAGCCAGCTTGTTGAGCGCGGTCCGAATGTCTCGACATCTTCACAATTCGGAAAATTCTAAACACCCTGAGAACTGTAAACGGACCTTCGGATGCCTGTGGAGTGATTAAGCCGATATAAAACGGTAATATGGCCACCACATCGACAATACTCAGAAACTGTTTAGCAAATTGCCATCGTTTTGGAGTTGACCAAAGTCTCAAAAGGTACTCGATTGTGAAAAGGGTCACACATATGGACTCCAGCACGAAAAAAAATCCTTTGTACTTATCACCGCACTTTTCACTTCCACATGATACTGTTTCCGCCAAAGATGCAGACACACTGATAAATATGAACACCCCAGAGACGTAATGCATCAGCATTGCAAACAAATTCTGCCCTGGGTTATCAAACATTTCCCAAAGTTTTTCTCTTGCAGTCACAAGTGCCCTTTTTGGTAAATTTGCCTGATCCATGCGTATTTGCTTCCTGGCCATATAATCTTCGGATTCCTCTTTTTGTTCCTCAAAGTATTCGTGGCAGCACATGTCTAAATGATCCGTACTAAAGCCGAAGAAATCGAGTTCGTGGGCAAATGAACATGCGCACTCGTCTTCAGGAAAATGAAGCTTTCCTGTGCGATAGTAACTAATGATGTAGTTGAACAAATCTGGGTCACGATCGAAGAAATATTCTTTTTTCTTTTCGTCATAGTAGTGATCTTTGATTCCCCCACCAAGTAACGTATCTGCAGTAACAACATTAAGAAATTCTGTGGAAGTGTGAACACATATATTGCCTACAAAAAAAAATTTGAAATGTCGCCAACCATTGTGGAAATGGGTAAGAAATGGGTGAGGCTGGGGGACAGCGGGTGGGTAGGTATTAGAGGGTGGGGTTTGGGGGTAATTGGTGGGTAGGTGATATTGGGTGGGGAGTGCCTGTGTAGGGGTGGAATGCGGACAAAAAACTACACAAAAAAGATTAGAAGGGTTTTAGCAAGCGTTCCTTTTGAAAAATATTTTGCAAACTGCTACGTCCAAACAATTTAACAAAGAGTCCTAAGTATAAACAATGAAAAATTCAACTTGCCTCATTTTCGTTATGGGTAAATCCTCAGTAATACGTTACTCCTGGCAACTCACTTTAATAATTTCTTTCTTTTCCAAATTTAACACTTTTAATATTCTTGTTATATTCAGGCCAATCTTTAAAATTTAAAGCCAATTTGAAATGACGGGGAAACTTTTTCCTGCAAATGTTGCATGCAACTCACCCGAAACCTATATTAGCACCCATTTACAACCGTGCAACTTTTGGCTTTGCAACCCGGATACTGAGGGAAACAACAAAGAAAATGGCGGACAGCCGGCAAACAGCGGTTAAGAAGAAAAACGTTTGACAGCATGTAAAATCTATTTGGGAAAAAGAAGTGGGTGAAACAACGAAAAAGTCGAGGATTTTTAGAGATATTTTACAAGAGCTAAGATTTTAATTTACTCACATAATCACCGTTTTGCCAATTATTCATGTACAGAACTGGAATATAACATTTAATAGGCTTTATGTTCTTTTTCTAGTCCGCCATGTTGAAAATTAAATGCATACACTACGACTTTAAAATATATTTCAAAATCATTCACCTTTTTTTGAGTTGCATGCAATAGTTGTAGGCTTGATTTACACGGTACAATTTGGTTTGATGTATGGCGTAAGCAAGTTGCACGTAACAGTTATAGGTACAAGTTAAGCCGTGTAAATTGGCCTGTAGAGCTTTTAATAGTGAAGCATTAAGAAATCGCACAGTGTCACAGTTGGACAGCTAAATTTATAATCCTGCCGAATAACCTGAGCGAAGAGGATAGATCCAATTTTAAGAATATCTATCTTTAAAAATCATGATTATAGATAACTGTTCTAAAAACTCCTCTTCGTTTAAAAAGAACACCTTGGCTGCGCTTTCTCTTCCACTGATAAACTTATTTTCCACGGACAATTTTTTTCCATCAATAACTGTTATTACCTCTCTTCCTCTACACTCGCTTGCGAAAATCTTTTCAGCACTCAGAGATAAAACCTGTCTCTCATTCTTCGTAAACTTGTTGTTATATTTTTTTCAAAACTCTTGATAGACCGAATGATTAAAAAAATTGTCTTTTAAAGGTGCATCACGTAGGAGTGCATGAGTACAATCGTAAAGTTTCGAATCAGTCAACCAAGCGTTGTTTGTTTGTTCGTTTAGTTTTATTATTACTTATAAAACAAGTTTTTTTATATTCAAGGCCAATAGTTTATTTCTTTATCAGAAGCGAAGGTTAAAATTCGTTTAGTTCACACATCTGTTGTAAGAGCATCAGGTTTAAACTGGGAAGCGATCGTAAACATTGCTGCGGCAAACACTTCAGATGCTAATTTTTTTATGCCGATAGACAAGAGGCGCTTTGGTAAAATTCGGAATTGTGCCTATATGTGCTGATATAAATATTACTGCCATCCTAGAAGCTGAAATGAAAATGTTAAGAAAAATGCTTTAATAGCAAAGGTGAAACACCCTCTTTTCACAAAAAATACTGAAGATACTGTCTGCCTCAAATCACAAGAAAAACGGAGCATACAAGAGCAACTGAAGGCTTTATAGTTGATTTTCAGTTGTTAAAATATACTACAGTTAAGAACAAAATAAGAACATTTTGAGCCTCAAATTGCTGAAAAAATAAAAACATTGAGCCTGAGCAAACTTTTACTGGTTCTCAATAAAGAAAGTTTTAGTTTTTAGTTTAGTTTTTTTAGCTCTAAAAATCAATGCAATTCGATTGAAGGTGTTCCTAAATTCTGAATACCTCAAGCTAAAGTAAATACCCTCAACATATAATGGTGAATAGAAAAATATTACAATTTCAAAAATTTTAAATATTTGTTGTTTTCAATATAAAAGAAATGAAGTTGTATTTGGAGCATGTGAGCAATCAGGAACTGTAAATTTTATCAGTGTTTGTTGACCCTGGCCTAGGTTTATTCGCAGCTCATCCTGAGCTTTTTTGGGGGTTTTATTGCATTTTCACTCCAAACCTTTATAAACAAAAAGCATTATGTGCCACTTGTTCAACGTATTTTTTAAACGAATTGTATACTTATTACAAATCATTCATGTACTGTATGAAGTTTCGAAAAAATAAAAAATATTTGGTTGGATGCAAAAAAATATTCCGCGTACGAGAAGTTCGATGGTCGACTTTAGCAGTGCGTTTTATCCTTATGTAACTTGTAGATCTCTAGAGCATGAATAGTTTGAAACCACGAAATAAATAACTGTAGCTATAGTTTTAGAATTTTGGAACTGACGTTTCAGAGTCCTTCGTCGGAGTGAATGTCATTTATAAAACTGTTCTGTTGAAACATTCTATTAACTCTAGCTACAGGTCCATTCTCGCGGAATATTTCACAACATATTAACATTTAAAATGAATTAATTGTGCATGGATTTTTTTAATTCCAAGATATTGTAACGGTTTGTTTTATTTAGTGCCTGGAAGTTTTGAATATCGAAAATTGAGCCAAGCAAATTGTAAAAATGCTGTAATTTTTTTCCCAGTGCCAAAAAAAAATACATTTTTAAGGTTTAAATTGCGGAAATCATAATCAATTGTTTATACAACCTTAAGCCTGGGCTTAATTTTTTTTGCATATACTTAAATTTTTGGCAAATCTCTAGAAAGATGCTTAAATTTATTTTATTTTTTCAAAATATGTGTTTCAGGTTTTCACCTCAATGTTGTGTGAAGAAAGAAAGCATTTACCATTTGCTTGAAGCATTTTGAAAACGAAATGCAAAAATATAACTTTTGCCGTGGATGAAGATATTGAAAATAAGTTTCGGTTGGTAAAAACACATTCAACCAAAATTACTAGTCGAGTTAAAGCATTTTATCGTCTTTGATAAGTTAAACTTATAGATCTACAGCTTGAAACCACGAAGTAAACTTTGGAAACCACACAACACTAGATTAACGCTGGGAATATTTTGAGACATCTTTTTATAACATTTATGATTTAATTTTTGTTAATTGTTGGCTAGGTTGTATTTGCAAATACATGAGGAGAGTGTAAACCGTTTGTTTTATTTACGTCCAAATACAAAAATTCTTCAGTTTCTTCCTTGAAGCAAACAAGAAATGCATAATTTTAAAAGGCTTATATTAATTCAGTAGTATATTTGAAAACGAGCTCTTCGTTACATCGTTTTGACAGTTTTTTTTTATAAATTTCCAGCTGGTGAAGTTTGGCCGCTTAACGTGTTTTTTTATGAAAGAGCCGTGATGTGAAGCAGCTCTCAGTTAACTTTAATATTAGGATGTTTAAATCAAATGAATTTTTTATCACCGAAAGCGTATTACAAAATAAGTGTCATACTTTTAACGCCATGAAAATAGTCCTTTACATGTTTGTTGTTAACTTATATTAAGTCCTTTTTACTTAAAGTCTGATTTAAAACGCGTCTATGTTCAAATACAAGAACCCGTAATTTTTCTGTTTTTATAAAAGCAAGCGGCATATCGCAATTTTTCTTATTCACAATAAAACGGCAGTTGGCTCAAAACCCAATCTTATTTCCTAGACCTTGTTATTTACCGCCTCGCTTCAGGTGTCATAGATTTAAAAATTCAAGTTTCTTTTTAAATTGTGTGGTTTAACAAGATGCATACTAAGGCCGCAATGTTCTTTCGTATGCAAATATATTCACAGAGCCATTGAGTTTTGTGTGTATTTCGTTCCAATCCTTTCTCTTTTGGTCACAGAGATAAACACTAAAATCAAATCGGGAACGACAAAGGACATAAAGCAAGAAAACTTACCCGGAAAACGCTCGAAGATTGACGAATCCGTTTGAAAATATCGCCCGCTCACATTAATAAGAACTGCTTCTTTTTTTCGTTGTTTCTCTTTTCTTTGCTTAAAGCTCAAGGAGTGCGCTTGACACAAACTGGTGTTTCTCATTTCAATTTGAAATCAGTGAGATGCCTACAAACAGAAAACATTTATCGCTTGATGTTAGAAATGTTTCATCTGATCAAAATAAGCCGTTAAGTTAAACTTTTGAAGCTTTGTTTTAGCTTGAATGAATACATTTAGTTTTTATCACTATAGTAAGAATTTTATCAACATTTTTAAAGCTCTTCTCGCTTTATCTTCCGTTTTGCTAATGAAACAACTTAGCTGGAAACCAAGAGATTTGGAGAAAGTTAGTTTTTGATTATCTTATTCAGGTAAAAATCTACCACTGAGCAATTAGCATTAGATCTAACCTCCAATTTCCGACATTAGCCGAAATTGTTTACTGAAAGCCTTGCATCTGCTCTTGGTCTCAATATGCCAGCCCACTTTCACCAACTAGATGGATATCATTTCCAACAAAAGAAAAGTTTCTTGCAGAGACATTATAAGAAAGATGCCGTATTATAAGCGCGAAATGAATAACTCTTAGTGCTTAGTATTTCAAATACTTTGCTCATTTACATATGGTTTGTTTTTAGAACAACGCAACACTCGAGAGCCGTAATCTTTTTATTATTAATAATATCTTGTGTAAGGCTTTAAGCGCGTGGGAATCACATTGGAAATAAGACAAAAATTTAGCCCTGTCATATTTTTATAATATATATTTCAAATAAATAAGTTCCAAATTTTAATAGCTTAAAATCTAGTCTACAACAGGTCATAGTTGTCTTTGATAAAATCGTGTCTTTTTTTCTCGGTCATTTTCAAGAGGTAAAATTTGAATTAAAGCAAATATTTTAAAGAACTTTGTTTGCATATTTCAAAATATAATCATGAAAGAAGAAAAAAATTGAACTTGGAAAAAGTATCGGCAAGCTTTTTTAATCATTCGAACATTCTCACTTGCTGCGTGCTTTCACTTAACGCGAAATTTGAAACTCGTGTTAATTGAAGATTGTCTTGCTGCCATGTGTGCAACTGTGTTGCCCTTCAAACAACGGGATTAAAAAGCTGCTGTTTTGGCACAGATATCTCTCTAAACACTAACTTAGTTCGCTCTTCCATGAAAATTACTGCTTGAATTTCTTTTTTTTTTTACAGCTAATGCAGTAAAGCGACGGACAAAAAGTGAATTAAGCTTTAGACTCTTCTTCAATATATATCATTTTGTGTAACACGCTAAACTTATGGCTTGATGTAACTTAAAGACCAACTCTTAACTGTAAGATCCCATTTTATTGATTTTATTTTCAGTGTCTATAATAAATGAATCAGTTGAGTGTGTTACGCAATGCTAATGCTAACCAAAGTACTTACTCAGTTAGTAATATCGTTGGAAGTCAATATTGAGCTCTATAAGATACATTAAAACACATTTTCCACTCTCACTAATTTGAATTCCCAATTAACCGTTCGTCGAACCTAAAAACAGGGCAATTTATTGCACTGACGAGTGAAAATCAAAAATATATTATTTTTCAGAAAAAAAAATGCTTTCGCAATTACAAAGTCCATATTTTGAGAGATTTTCTGGTTATCGAAAATCTGTCCAAGTCTTCTGGATCGTATATACAAAACATCATTTAGTTGGTCAAAGTCAAAGACAAAATTTGAAGCGACGAAAAATAGTCCGCCGAATAACAATTGTTTAAAAGTTTTCATTTGCACTTGTATAGCTCTGAACTAAACTAAAGCGAAAACGGGTTTGCAATTAAGCAAATAGCGTGGTGAGCAATGCATTCTTAATTGTTGCCAAGTGGGAGGAAAACCTTTTAAACAAAGTGATACATAAAACAACGTAGGTCGGTCTTTTCCCGTTTTCCGTTAATTAAGAGCTATTTCATATATGTAATTACTTTAGTTCAAAATCTTTTATTAGCCCAACTGAATCAATTCTATCAATCTAAAAAGCTCGGTGCAAATTCTATATACCAATGTAGCAAAACTGCCACTCAAATGGCCATTGAGTTTTTCTAATTGCAAACATCATAGGGCTTCAGTGATTGGATCAGACAGTTCCTAGATTTAGGTCCCAGTTAGTTCCGACTAGCTAAGACCCCAAGGCAGTTGCATGTCAATGGCTATTTACTTCACCGTTAATAATGTGAGCGCTGCGCGGATCCAGGCTTGTGTGAGAGGGGAAGGGGTGTTCCGGATTAAGGTGCCCTTTGGCTTTGGCAAACCATCCTAGGGTTTCCGATGCATTCTAAATTATTTTAAAACGTTTAATTTTAGGTTGTTCCATGTCTTGCAAACTATGACATCATGGCAAGAAAGCGCTTGCAAGGTTATCGTAATCATGAGTTCTCTCATACCCTAGCTCCCATGCTAGTAGTTGTTTTTTTCCGTTTTCAATTTCATCCGTATCTTATTTGTAAGATATAACAATTCATAGCGATATATATTTCACTCAATCTTTTTTGTCAGAAACCATGCTTGTCTACCAGTTTTTCATTTCAGTTGAGGAGGTTTAGCCGAACCTCCCTCTAACCATCCTTAGGTGAGAATGTACGTATATGTACATGTAGTTAGGTTCTAATTAATGACGGACGACTGTTTTGATGTGTAAACTAGGCTTTCTCTTTAGTGCTTCTATTACTCCAAGTTGAGCCTGGTAGCGCATGCGCACCCATGGCATAGTCAATACGTTGGGGGGAGTGGCTGCATTTTTTCTTTTAATTTTGTTTAAAAAAGGCAAACTAAACAATGCAGAGACGGTAAATTTATCTCAGAGTTTTAAAAAAGAATTTTAACCAGTAAACAATTTTTAACAAGAGAAAATAAATCTTTTTTAACTTCCGAATTTCCAGGTAATATTTTAATTAAAAAAATATCGATAAAAAATGTTAATGAAAGAGTTAATTTTATGGAATCAAAAAAGGCAGGCGAAAGTGTTACCATACATTTTTATGTTCTTTAATTTCAGATGTGAAGACAACAAATTTTCAAGTAAAGTCATATTGTCCTTTTCTTTATGATCATCTATTAAACTGAAACGCGTTTTCTCAAAGTCATTATTTAATTTTGTTTTCCATTCAATACTATATATTATACGATACCGTTTTCCAGGCAACTTTTGATGCAACGGCGTTGAAAGAAAGTTGGTAAATAATGTTTAATTGTAACACCCTTCTCTGCTGCTCGCAAAGCAACTAAAATTTTAAAATTTAGAGCAAGTTTTGGAACGTTGTACCGGTAACTTGAATTGCGCCTTCTTAATTCCTTACTTAAACGGCAAAACCTCAGTTCAATTCCTTTACATGTCCAGATATATTTGATAATCACATACTATGAAATATATACTGTCAAAACCATTTTTGTTCAAAATAAATGTTTTCATAAAGCAAAAAATATTGCAAGCGTCTTTATAGCTGGTTAAGTCACTATTAAAACTGAATTAAAGCACAAATGTAATCACTAGAAGGGGTAGCCGCGAAGATTAACTTATACACACTCGGCAGAACATAGTTCTTTTCCCACTTTACCTAACTCAGTTCCCTTCAATACTAGGGATAAAGGGATTTAAAAATTGGTAGCGGAGACTTTCCTTACCCCTAAGAAGCGAATATTAGAAAATCAATGAAAGGGAAGAAAAATTGTCGAGGAGAATAACACCAAAATTAAACGAAAAACGTTTGCGAGCTAGTGAAGTTTAGTTGATAAAAACTCAAACAACCCCACGTACTAGATTGTTTAATTTTAATGCTGCTACAAGAACTGAGACAGGTTTGATAAAATTTTACGAGTTATAAATTATCTAAAAGATAATTTATCTTTTTTTGGTTGTCTTTTAAACGAACACGACTCACGAGTACTATTAGCCATGCAATTGGAAACAAATCAAGCCATGCAAATGTCTGCACTTCAACAGAAGCAAGGCACTCAATTACATAACACAATGCAACGATTCCAGACTGAAACATTTCTTTGGAACACAACGTCTGGGTTCTTTGGTATAAAAAAAGTAGGAATTTCGTTCAGCTCGACTTTGCTTTCCAAAATTAAAGAGGAATATGCTGAAAAAATCTCATAGAAATTTTTAAAACTATTAAGAAAACATCCTGTGAAATACGTCACGTGATGTGTTTCCCAGTGTACTTTGCTGTAGGAAACAAAAAACGTGGTCGATTCTTTGCCGCCACTTTAAGTCCTGCAAGTCGTTTTTACAAGTTATTCGTAAGTTTTCCAAAACATTGAATTATTTCATTATTTAAAATCAACTAAAATGGCTGATCCAGAAATTACCAAACGTATATTTGTAAAAGGATTCTCTAGGGAGACTACGGAGAGCGATCTGAAAACTTTTTTCGAAGATTTTGGCGCTGTGAAGGAATCGAAAATCGTGAAAGACAAGACCGGCGCGAGCAAGGGCTACGCTTTTATCACTTTTGAAAGTCAAGAGGTTGCTGATAGCGTCAAGGAACAGGAAGTGGTGGAATTGAATGATAAAAAATTGTCCGTTTTTAAAGCAATGAGAAGAAGAAGCGCTAGACAATTTGGACGTGAAAATTATCGAGAGTTTCGTCATCACAACCGCCATTTCAGTGATGTTTCGCATGCCACAAACTATTCTACTATGCATGATGGAAGTGTTTACTTTGGACAGTTTGGATCTGCAGTTCAACAACCACAAGTTGTGACCCTAATTCCGACTGCTGCTTACCAACAGCATCAGTTTCATCCCAATCAAGCAACTTTTACTCCGCAATCAGCGCCACAGCCTGCCATCTATATGGTTGGTCACAGTGTGACAAGTAGCCCGGCTCAGCAATACCAAGTGACCACGTCCCCGTATCATTCATGGAATGAATGGGGAATGCCAATAAACGTTGTTCCCAAAGCAGTGCATCCAACCTTTACAAGCATCCCAGCCGATCACGTCTCTCAAGCGGAAATTGCTATGGCCAATCTAGTGGTTGCCGATGTGCCGACAAGTATTGCAGAAACTCCAAATGGCGCCGCTGTTGAACAGGTTAGTTCTTTTGTTCTATTCTATTCACTAGCTTACTGATTAGATTTTCATTCTTAAACGAAACTCAACACTTTTCTAGCTGTTAAATTGTTTGGCACAGCAATCTTGATTCACTATTAGTAAAGATTAGGCTTTTTAAGAAAAGAAATCTGACTTTCTGAAACTGAAAAACCTTAGCTAAAGTTTTGTTTATTGTTTTTGTCGCTCCTTGGTTGTCCGAGATAAGAGAAAAAGATATGATACTTGCATTAGATGTAATCTTTATTCGTGATTTTTGGCCAAAGTCATTTGGCTGCAAATTTTTATCTTTGTTTTCTTGAAAACTTTCACTCCTTAATTTAATTTTTATCAATGAAGATGAACTGTACATTCATTCACAAACGTAATACCTCTTCTATGTATCACTTTATCTTTCAAGTTGATTCAAGATTTTATAATAAAGGCTACAATCGGTCTTTCAGCACATAATATAGAGATGTGGGGTAATAAAGTGAGAAAGCAAGATTTTGAAAAAAAAGCTAAACAATAAAACAGTCGTTACTCAGGGTTTGCTAAAATATGCACAGAGCTTTAAACTTTCTGCTTATGAAAACGCATTAAGCTATGAGAAAAAGTGTTTTCTTGTGGTAATACTATGCATGGTAAACTCACTGGAAATACGGCATTGAAGCTATGCCCAAAAAAAGCCCACAAAAGCAAGAACTGTTTTCTTCCGTAAGAATCAAATGCAAGATGTTGTTTTGGAATTATATCAAGTGAATTTTACCTTATCAGTAGAAATACCTGATTTCTGATATCCTTATATAAATCCACACAGCTTAATTTTAACTCTGTTATAATAATATAGTAACAAACGTTTTGTGTTGGTTTGCATTTGTCAAACTCTGAATTTTGCTAATAAAAATGGAATGACCATTTACAAACTTGGAGACATAGTTAAGCCTTTCAGGCATTCTACCTTTATTGGTTGATACTTTTACCTCCTTATAGAACCATGAAAATCTTTACGTGAATATAAACAAGTTTACTCAGTCGTAAAAGCTGCTAGATCTCCAATGTTTGTATGTGGTTTTTTACGTTTATTAGCATTACAGGCACTATTACTACCACTACTACTACTACTACTACTACTACTACTACTACTACTACTACTACTACTACTACTACTACTACTACTA
>JANCMA020297120.1:0-12125 GCA_024336925.2 Zoanthus solanderi | reverse complement strand
CAGATAAAGCTGAGTATGGAGGCAAATATTATGCCCCCAGCCTACGGGCCTGAAATGACTAAGGCGAAAACCAGATGAAAGGAACAGTTTTAACAACCAAATTAAAGTCGTTATGCTAGAATTAAAGCGCAAGCATCAGAAAATTCGAACACTTTTTCATTAAAATCGGATTTGAAAAGAAATGTTTCACTGCCAACCACGTTGTATTTTAGGTCTGGATCAGTTATCAGATATTAATATTGTCAACTTTACGGGCTGATACTGTCCTGTTGTGGAATTTTTCCAGATGTAGAACAATATAATGTAAAACGAATAGAATCGTGTTTGTTGTGTCCACTATTGATCCAAAGTACTTTTTCTGTGTCCTTGTTGCCAACCATCTCCTTTCCAAAGTATGTTCTTGACTAACATTGAAGCTTGGGACAGATGGCCATGAATTCTCTAAGTTTACACGACTTTTGGTCCCAGCGAATTTCGTACTGTGGAAATTGGACAATCATAACAAACTACTAAATAAATAGATACGCGATGAAGCTATTTAGCAGAAAAGAAACTCTCAATCAGCATGGCAAAGCTAATGCACTGAGGGGAACGGCCAGAAATTTGCCACAAACCTAAGAGAGAGGAGGAGAGAGACAAAAGGTTACATACAGGGATAAACTGTGGATACCCATTCAAATTATTTAAAAAAAATTAAAAGCATTAATACTATTTGTGAAGACATCAAAACATTTTAGTTTTTTTGGCAAAACCATATATCTCTCTTTTCAAAAAATGAGACTAACTCGATCCAGTTGGGGAAACTGTGACTTTTGATGCTTTGGGAATTGAGTGCCGATGCATCAATTTATTTAAATTGGAAACTTGAGAACAAAAAAATAAAAATGAAACAAAAATAAACAAACCCATGCAGCTCCTTCGCTATTCCCTGTCACAATGTGAACATAGAAAACATAGTTTAGCATTTTACCTATATTGTGTTCTCCATTTAATTAACCCAAACCGTTAAATACATATTATTATATGGATTATCATGCTGTTCTTGACTCAGGTTAGTCAAATTGAATTCATGTTAGATTTTAAATAACTAAAAAAATAAAAAAATGCTTGAAAAGTTTGATGTGCGAAAAAATATTCGACAAGATTATAAGTGTATATGCTATCTATATAGCTAGGTTGATTTGCGTCTATTTTAATAGCATAAATCTCGTACTTTGAGTGTTTTTTTATTGCAAGGTTATTTGCATGGCAGTTCAGCTCAGTATAGCTTAACCTTGGAAGTTGTATAACTCGCGTATTGATAAAACAACAGGTTTGCAGTTACTGAGTTACATTTCCGATCAGTTGTGTCATTTGCAGAAAGGCCATGGGCTCTGACGACGTAAATGCATGTGTGCAGCTACCGTATACTGCAGTTTTACTTTGGCATAAACAGAAAAAAGAATAGCTAATACAACGTATTAGAATTTGAAGTTTTATAACATAATGTTTTGGCTAGCCATACAAGCCTTTATCAGGTATGATACTGAATTGCAACCGGTTACAAAGCAAAACTGACAAATAATATTTCAATTTATCTTGCTTTATTTCAGATTCTGCTGACAATGACAAAAAAAAAATAATGGTTAATTAATCTTTATCAACCAAAGCTCTTAGGTAAAAGCCACAACATCTTCACAGAAATCTGGCAGTTCAAAAACTTTCTCATTAAAGTCGGATTTGAAAAGAAATGTTTCACTGCCAATCATGTTGTATTTTACTACGGGGTCTTTGTCAGATATTTTCATTTTTACCGGCTGATACTGCCCCGTTGTGAAATTTTTCCAAGTGTAAAAAATTGTTTGACGGATAGGATCTTGTTTGCCGTGCCCACCGTTGATCCAAAGCCATTTTTCTGTGTCCTTGTCTCCGATCATCTCCTTGTGCTTCGAGGATCAACATTCAATACTGGCAGATTTGGCCATTCGCTACGTTTACACGACTTTTGGTCCCAGCTAATTTCGTACTGTGGAAAGACGACAAACATAAATTACTAGATAAAAAGATATGGTTTTTTAGCAGAAAAGAAAAACAACTGCGGTTAACAATCAAATTTTAACCAGGGGAATTATAAATATAGCCAGAAATTTGACATAGAAGACAGGTGGACAGAGTCAAAACGCGGTACAGGGATGAACTTTAGATCCCATGTTGAAAATATTTTGAAAAGCAGCCTTTTTGGAAAAAAGATGGCCCTCACCTACATAATTTTATTCTCCTAGGCCTAGTTCACCAACTTCAAACTCAAAGTGAAAGTCAAACTTTAAAGATTCAGTGATAAAATTAACGTATGTCTTTGAAAAACCAAGATCAGTGCCAGTGGCAAAAGGCAAAACCAAGGACCGTGTTAACTATTGTACACAAATATAGTTATAGAAGAACTGCTAACATTACACAAACCTGATAAAATCTCTTATCGGCAACCTTCTGATGAAAAATGTCAGAAAGTTTGTAGCTGAAAACGGTTCTATCGAAGCGAAACTTTTGATCAGCCTCATTCTCCGTGTTCAAGTAGGCCGTCTCCTTTGTCACTCTTGTAGTACAGTTTTTACCATTGCACACTGTCAGTTTCAACGAGCCAATCACAGAGTAATGCTTGGGAAAGAGGGGCGGAACCCGGAACACGTGGCATGGGTCAACCTCAGCTTTAGGACATGCAGGGCCGTAAAAACACGCGCACCTGTTATAAATAGGAAATAGTTCAGTTTATTTTTAACGTACTGAAATGACAAGTTTAGTGCTGTTTTTAAAACTATCACCAGGAACACGTGATCTTAAGTCAAACGCTCCGGCGACCAATTTTTTGCTCTCTGTTCTAGCGATGAGCCCCAACACGTGTAAAAGCCAGGGGAAAAAATGACATCGCAGCATGAATGATAAAAAACAGTTCATAAATCATAAATGGAATGCTGTGTTGGTGTTTATACAGAAACAGTTAAACAAATAAATAAGTTTCACACCGTACTGAAAAGAGTTTTTGAACTGACGTTTCGGACTGTAGTCCTTCGTCAGAGTGAATTCCGACGAAGAGTATGTTATGCAAGGACCTTGAACTAATAAATAAAACAGTCACGAACAAAGAATCTACCTTATTACACGCAATTAGCACGGTTACTATATTAATAATGGTAATAGGACTGAGTGGAGTCCAATTTGGTTTGTAATCATACGAGTGACTAACAAAATCGGACGACCTCGAAGCGGGAGTCCGATTTGTTAATCACGAGTATGATTACAGATTGAATTGGACAACACGAAATCCTTTTACCAATTAATCGTAATCATTATAATTTCCGAAAAACAAAAGAGTGCAATTTGAAAATTGCTTTTGATTGCAATTTTTGATTTATTTTATAATTGAAAATTTACATTGAGGAAAACATTTTCTGTACAGAGACAATGTCTAAAGTTACACATTCCTCCAGTTTGAAAAAGTTGTTGAGTTGCAATAGTGATTGTAATCTATGTTGTGATGGGTGGATTTAGCTGAAAGTAATAAAATGATTGGCTCAAGAAACTGTCCGATGACAGGTGTCCGATTACAATATTACAGTTAAGTTAGTACAAAATGCAGCAGTTTATGCACCAATCATATTTGAGGAAATTGTAATAACTGTGATTAAACCGGTATTAATTACTAATTAATTAACGCGGATGAAGATGAGAGTTTGTACACGCGATAGTTAATTAACGACGAAACCATAGAGACTTTCTAAAGTGGCATTTAATTAACGCGGTTAAGGAACTTCAACTTTTCAAATGGTATTAAATTTACGCGAGCTCAAGTTCCATTCCTTACAAACAGTTAACTAATTAGACCAGTTTCGCATTCCTAGTTGCCGCTGATTTAAATGACTGCAGATTCCTTTTGCACAGTGTTAGCCTCAGATGTAGTTTTAAATGCAGTGCATGTTTTTCTGCATTCCAACAAGTTGCTTGCAAAGATGATAAGATCACAAAATTACCATCAATTATTTTACAAAAGAAATTAAATAATGGCCGATAAACTACACGGAAGACAAATTAAGGTGGAATAAATTAACACGGATTTTTTTAAAATTACGCTACTTAATGTAGTTTTACAAACCTTGTATTTCCTTTACACTTGTGGACTGTATCGGTCATGTGACCGGTTTTAGGGTCTTTACGACAATCGTGATAACCACTTAGATCTTTCAGGCAGTATTTTCCAGGAAGACCTATGTCGCAAAACTCACCGCTACAGATAACACTACTCATTATTAAGAGAACGCTCAACTGGAGTAAAGAATACATCCCTTGACTTCTGGCTGGCTCTCTGACTTTCTCCTATATTTAAAACATTATTAGTATTGAAAATTCATTAAAGCAGTATTACTGATTAATAAAAGTTACGTCAGTTTACAACGTACTTGAAGGCAACCATGGAATTTGTTGCATGCAAAACAGTTTGAGCCCTTGAATTACAACACATTATGTTGTGCGATCGCAGCTCAAACTGAACCAGAGAAGAACTACTGTTTTGGTGTCTATGCCCCCTTTTTTAACACGACTAATGATCCTGTGCCTATCCGGAAGGTTTTTATACTATTAAAGAGACTTTAGTTTTGACTTCCGTTTCCCCTGGACGGGATACTGAGTCCATCGCAAGTAAGCTACCAGAAAAGATGGTATATGTACTCTCCTCTGTTAACTAACCTCGTAAGGATGCAAAATTAATTTTCCTTTGACAGAAAATATGTCACACGGCTGTTGAAATCACAGCAGATCCGGAGATCAAGAAAGGGTCTTGCCAGAAAGCAAGAGATCTTACCAACTACACAGATTTCAAAGTATCGACCAAATGAGGCCAAATCACCTTTTTATTTATTTTTAAAAGTCCTCTTCCTCACAGCTGGCGTACGTTGTATCGTTTGATATTTGTACAAATTGAGCCATCTGTGCCATTGAACCAAAATGAAAACTTGTAATTTCTATTCATAAATCAAGAGAAAAGTTGAAAGAAATGACAAATAAATTATCTGTCATTGTCTGAAATAGTGAATAGCCATAACAATTATTCATATTTTATATTTCTATTTACTAATTCAAAGAAAGATGGAAAGAAATGACTATTGAATTCTTCCTTAGTGACGTTAAGTGAGTACAACTAATTGCACAAGAACCGCCCAAGTTTATAATTACTATTCAAATTGTCTGGCACTTTTTCTTTAGTCCCAGTTTTGTGGCGCATGTGTCAAGCAGTGGCAGGATATTCTGAAATCAAATCTAAGTGCCATCGAGCGAGACATAAAAACCAGAACAGCAAAACTAAAACCGTTATAATAAAGTCCTATTGGCAGTTAACTTTAGTAAACTCTGAACTCACCTCAGGCTCAGTACTTACTCGAAGGTTGCTTTCTGTGCGAAATCCACACTTGAATGATGTACAAGCAATACATTTGAAGTTGAATACAAGCCGATTGCATGTATTTAAAGAAGCTTTAGTTATTTATAACCGAATTACAACTTTCGATTCTTTTATTTTGATCAATACCGGATCATCCGGTAGAGCAGAAGTTACTGAAATGATTTCAGTAACTTCTGCTTTGATTTATCAAACTATCACGAGGTCGAGCTAAAAATAGAGAAATGTTACTACTCGTAAATGCAAAATAATATAAGAAAATTCATTTATTGTTTGGAAAATGTCGAATTTGCAGCAACTTTACTATAATTTTAAGTAAAGAAAAGACATTCTTAAGTTAAACAAAATGTTTTGAAAATGTTAGGAGTATAAAAAAAAGAACATGTCATTCGTAGATGACATGAACTAAAAAATGTATACTAAACGATTGAATGGTTATAGAAAACATACTGAAAACAAAACGATAATTTTCCTCAACTTTGACTTTGTATATCTCCCTCTGTTTACAAGAGCATCTTATTTTTGTGCCACGAGCTTGGCTGGATGTACTTAACTTTTTAGGGAATTTAAGCTCAAATGTTTTTAGAATGTTTTTAAAATGTTCTTAATATACTCATATATGTGTTTGAAGATACTAGCTAGTTTTGATATTTGAAATAGGTGAAGCCTATATATGTATATATATATATATGTATATGCATGCGTATCGGGTTATTTCTGTTTCTATCACACAGGTTCAAGTTATAAAAGAGGACTGGTTTATTTGTGTTTTGTATATCAAACAGAGTTAACTGACTTAATTTATACCAGAGGGGAGTCAGGTTGGCGTAGTGGTCATCCGACTCACGCCTTCTACCTCCACGACCCAGTATGTATGAGGGCTGTGATTTGTCCATCTCAATCTGATTCTGAGGGGTTTCCTCCAGGTATTCCGGTTTTCTTCCCTCTACAAATTCGACTGTCACGCCAAGATCTGAGCCGTCGAGCGATTAAACATTAACCTCTGGCTAGGAAGAATGGGCAACAGCTTCCTTCGCAATTGACGTTAAAGTATTTGTTACTGATTAACCGCGCCTCTAATATCTTAGAAGAATAAAAAAAAAACTCTTATCAACATATAGCTTAACCCTACAAAAACCGAAAATGATCACCACTTGTAGTTGTATCAGTCTTGGAATTTCGCCTTTTAGATAAAGATGAAAGCGTAATGCTTTATGGGATGTGGATGGATTGATAAAAATTGTGTATACGGCACTACAACTGAGCAAGCTAGTAGCTAATTTGAGGTCACTAGTCTGGGTACTAAAGCCACGTAAGTAGCGTGCATTACACCTTCAATCTACCCATAAGTAAAAGAATACTATTACGGTAGAGGTAATGCCCGCTACTAAAATAGTCTTAAATGCCCAGATTAGTGGCTTCAATTCAGCTAGCTCGCTTGTGCTATCTATACTTTAGTTTTAGCTGAATATTCTTTTAACATATGTAATGTTGGCTTGCCAACCCAGTCGGCCGTCTAAAATAGTAGGGTTAAGATAAAATTATGACATCAGTTTTCCAAATCTTTGATACAACAATTACATCAATCTAATTACTGTTAAAAATAAACCCAGTTTGAAATAACGCAAGCTCTGATTGGTTATAGGTCAGTTGTGTATAAATGAATAAGAGGTTATTTTCTAAAAGGTTCCGATAAACGGTATTGCTTGTGTTTCTACACAATAATACACACTTTTCTGGTGTTCTTACACGTAGAATATTCTATTATTGTCTTTTTAAACCCCTAATGTAATTATTTGTTTGAGCAACGCAATCTATTTATGAATACTTTAATATCACAAATCATTTTTGTTTTTTAACAAAAAGATGTTCCACTAATCAGCAATCAACAAATCTATTTTTAATTCAAGAAAGCCAGTTATGTCTTTCAACAGCGTTTATACTTAATCACATTTTTATATCTGTAATGATAGGAATTTTAGCTAATAAAACATAACATGCGGTCCTATTAATCCCTAAAGATATGTTCCGAGGTTCCTGCATAACATAGCTTATACAATCGGCGCGCCTACTACTTCATTACCATACATTCCTCTATTTTTGATGGATGTACAAACATAAACGCTTTAGATTTAGAAAGTTCTTTTGCGAAAAACTTGTACGATTACTAGATAAATAAACCCAACAGCAAAAACGACAAGACTTCATTACTTTAATAAAACTTCATTAATTTAATAAAGAATTATAAATGCAGTTCTTACATTTGTGTTCACTCCTAAAGTTGTGTGTTTATGAAGCCGTTTGTTAACATTAGCAAATACATTTTTATATAAGAAATTCCTCTGTGCTTTCTTCAATATCCGGCTAACACTGTGCCGGTAAGGTGAGATCACTATCTTTCACACCGGGGTTAAAACCTCTCCATGTAGTTACCCTGGAAATTGAAGTCTTGGCGATGTTCGAACCCCTGTAGTGGTACACATACCGGACAGGGGCATAGCGAGCCGTGTGATCAACCTGGCCAAGGTAGCTGACGTACCATGTTTTAACGATAGCCCAACCAAATTTACCACCAGTGTAACTCTGCCAGATCTCACAATGTTTTCCCTCTACTTTTGTTACGCCGCGGTACTTGAAAGATTGCGGGACATGCAGAATAGGAGCTTGTGACAATGAAGTCACATAGCACTTGTTCTTGGAAACATCGAGGTGATACTAAAAAGAAAAGCAAGCGAGAAAAACTGATAAGTTTCAATAAAGCAATTTCTCAAGAGATTCAAATGAGTATGTAATCAGCTTAGGTTTGGACGGAGCTCCAGGTGTAGCTATTGAGCAGGCCAGTCCTTAAATCTATAAAAAAAAAACAAAGTCGTCTTTTCACACATTCAGTTGTAAATGAAGAATACGAAACACAATTTTCAATGTTGTTACTGAGCGGGTAAATTACTTTTAGCTTTTTGATATTTTGTGTCTTGTATCTATCAGAAAAGTTTGCATTTTATATGATGACATTGACGAAAAATGATTAGCCCTTAAGAAATATGATTTCTATTTTGTTTTCCTTTCATTAACGTCTGACCTGTGTCTATTTTACATGCACCGATCTTTAACTTTCATACCCAGTTTTAAAATCAAATGTTGTCATAGTGAAGATTATTAGCTGTGCCTCTGTGTTTCTAAAGAACATTCCTTCGATCATCGAAGTGAGAAGAAGACTAACGTACAAATTGTCAAAGTTTATTCTTCTCATTTTTCAAAGGTGTCTAACTTTTTAAAAAAGATATCAGTTTTTACAACTGCTCCTTTGTCCTAGTACCAACTACTCACCCGGTTGAACCTGTTGAAAATATTTCGTTGATAGAAGTTATTGTCGTAAACGTTCCTATGGTTTATGTTGATACGGAGAAATGTGCGCTTGTTTAAGTTCTGAAAATACTGAGTTTGGTACCACTTCGATTTGCAACCATGTGGGGAACACAACGTCTGTTTGGTGTCACCATATACCACAAACTTGCGACCGAAGTATATAGGGCGGTTATGATGGCAGGTTACTATGGCGACCATAAGTAGCAGCGGAACAAATACGAGTAGAAATTTCATTTTTTCTACCGGAAAAGAAAATAAAGAATTGAATTGAAGCAAATAACTGGTAACAGCTTAAGTTGTACATATTCTTGTTTTATCTTTGAGAAAACACTGATCCATGCATGACGTAATGACTTGATAGGTTTTATAGGGTACATTCACAACTGATAAATTGGGTCAATCTTATTCTTAGACTGTGTGTTAGTTTTCAAAGAAGGTTAGGACTTTGCACAGCGCTTTGCGTTCCTGGACAGTTTAGTCTGTAACCTAGGATAAACAAGTTCAAAATAATGTCTAATATTTAATAATACAAGTAAATAATACAAACGTTTTGACCGGCAATTAATTTTGTATTTATAGCAGGGAAGGCAATTTATCAACTTCGACTTAGAGCTACACAAAATAAACACTAAAAAATGCTGTTAAAAATGTTTTAACTTCACTATTGAAAGTCGAAATACAATCAAGGAACTTATATACATAACTTAAAACTTAAAAAAATTATAAACCAGTGTTTACCTAGCCAATAGAGAGGTTCGGCATTTTACAAAGCACGATTTGTATAATAAAACTATCTTAAAAGATTCAAATATTTGCAATCGCTTTGTTTAGAAATTGATTAACACCAAAAACGTTAACAGTAGTTTAATCAGTTGAGCAACTAAACCTTGTATTATTGTCATAAATAGAATGCTGCGTCATTGTTTCAATAAAAACAATTTGGTAAATTGTTGAAGTTTTACACAGTGGTGGAGTAAAGATTATGTTCTGGCATTTTGGACTGTAGTCCTTGATTGGTATTTTTAATGAGTTTTCGCTTACAAGAACATTTTTTATAAATCAGTTTTGCAAACACAATAAGAAATTTCAAACTAGATAAATTTTAATTGGAAATTAAACAACTTTTCTCGTCCATGCAATTATCACAGCGGCAACTATCAAAAGTAACCGATTTCAGTAAGGAAAAAAACATCGAAAACAGTTTAAAATGAATTAAGGGTATCTGGAAATAAACGGCCAAAAAAAATATCTGAGAAATATTGAATCTCAGTAAAACTTGATTTATATACAAGTGTTTTAATAGAAATATGAAAATAAGATATTTTTACTAAAATAACTATGTTTAAAAAACTTACTTCTTCTTTTACTTCAAAGTTGTAGTTAAAATATAGCGACCTTCTATGTCTTTTCACCGCTATTAATCTTAATGAACAGAAATACGTTGAACAACTATTTATACTAATTGGTCCTTGGTAATTATTTATTCCGTTTTGTTGGTTATTGTTTCCATTTTTTAGCAACTATTAAACATGACAGAGTCTTAGTTGATGGAACTCTGGAATATGACGGAACTGTTTACGCAACAGAAGTATTAAACAAAAACATTCAATTAGCGGAAAATCGTTTTTGAAGCTAGAAATAGAATTGAAATACGGAACATGCATGCTGATTGTTTTCAAGATGACGTTATTGCGAGATTTTTCTTCAAATCACTAATACTTGTTTACTAAGTTTGTCGTTCATTTAGTTCTCTGATCAAAGTTTATTTGCATTAACTAGTGTCAGTCTGAAGAACAGCGATGCCATTCTGGAAAGGTTTTATAGTCATAATGAGTCAGTTGATACTTTAAAAACCTCAAAACTTTAGACTTTAGTTCCGCATACTGAATTAGTGCACGTTTTTATGGCTCCTACGTCCTACGTGTTTTACTTTCCTTCTTCGTTTCGAAGAAACGATTTACAGGAAACAATTGATGTATCTAAAACGCGTTTTTAGTTTCAAAAAACAGTTTGGATTCCGGAAGATGCACCAAAATATGAACTAAAAAACTAATTATAGTTTATACTCAGTGCAAAAAATATTCTTATTTGCGTTATAGTTAATCTTGACGTTACACATAGCAGGTGAGGAATTTTGCACGGATTTTTTTTAATGACATCTCAAAACCAAAGTATTGCTATTTTGACAGGTTAGGAAAAAAATGATTTGTCGTCAGAATTAGTAGTCGTATCGTTCCAGCAACTTGATACCCGCTAACCAATATGTTTACTATAGCGATTTTCAACTACTTCAGTTCACTCTTAAACGTGAGGTTTGAAAAATACCTGAAATGTAGTAACATATACTGAGACCAAACAAAACTAATAAATGAATCATTAATATGACTACGCAAAGAATAACTTGTCATTATAAGCCAAATATGATTAAGCCAAACTGGGAACAAGCTAGAATCTGAATGCAACCGTAGACAGCTTTTTCATCCTTTTTGGGACTCGTCAGTACATTGTAGCTGAGAATGAACCGCCAATACGAATGCAAACAGGTTTATTCAGGCACAGAAACTGTAACTCAAATTACAACACATCACATCAGTTCACTGACAAGTTAAACACGGTCTTTGTAGCATGCTAAGGACAAGCCTGACGGTCCCTGGCAAAAAAGTTTCTCAGCTGATGTTAGTCTTGTTTATAGTATTAGTAAGTCATTTGTTCATCAGATATTAGACGGGTGTTTTTCTTTATCGGATGTTGAAAGCGGGATTTGCTAATATCAAACTAACCATCTAATGTTCAAAAAAATAACGACAAAGACAAAACTTACATTCAATCACTTCTTTTATTCTTCTTGCTTACTTCGTCTAGATCTTCAGCAACTCTACTAAATTTCTTGAGTCTTACTCTTATATAGTGACTATAGTGTTAATCATTTCTCGTACAACTCTACCTACTAACTTTCAATCAAGGCTCAGCAAGTACTTGATGGATTGTCAACTGATCCCTAATGAAGATTGCTTTGAAAATCTTTTTCATATAGAAAAATTACAGTACCGTTAACAGACTCAAAACTTCTACAGTAGCATGCATTATTGAATTTTTCTAAAAGCATAACTGAATTTTCAGAAAGAATCTCACAAGAGAACACTCCTTAAAAAGCGTATAAAAGCAATTGCGCAAAATTCATAAAAGGGAGTCGTCAGCTTATAGAAAGTTTACGCCCGCATCCTTTAGCTGGCAATTTTTGTACAAAGGCAAACATATCCGCAGTAATTGGCCGCATGGCTGTTGCGGGTGCCCTGCCGAGGTATTATTGTCCTTTTATATTTTTTTGTGTTGT
>JANCMA020297012.1:0-12125 GCA_024336925.2 Zoanthus solanderi | reverse complement strand
CCTAATCTGTAAGCTACCCGCCTCGACTAGCACTAATGCTACCTGCGGGTTAGCTTAATTGTAATTAATACGTTTTGGTTTTGAAATAAAAAACTGATGATGATGATGATGAAATGCACTTTACATGAATATTAAAAAGCAAAATTTATGTATCATACAAAAAATAGTTTCTGTTTTAGACACAGAAACAGTCTTACGGTTTGACAAATGTATTTTGAATTAGAAAATTCTTCTGCTGAACAACAATAAGAAAATAATTATTTTCTAAAACGTATTGCTCGCTAAAGCCAATGGAGACATGCTTTCTTGTTTTATAGATACATAAACGTGTTCCAGTAACAGGAAAGGGTTTTGATTTTGACGCATCTGTTTTCCTTCACCTTCCCGAAGTAGAAGTAAAGAAGTATGTGGACGCTTTGAAAGCTCTCGAACAGAATAGTCACTATGGCATTGCTTTTGTAACTTCAATTAGGCGTTCCGTAGGTAAGAACAACTTATAGGAATGTGTAAACACCTTATCAATAGTTTGTAAGGACATTGCGATTATAATTGTGAAATAGAAATTAAGCTGGTAAAATATACCCGTTTGTACGATGAATTCAGTAAAACGAGTTAGTAAAAACGGGCTTTACCCCTTAAATCTACCATTGATAGTGAGCCTGAATGCTATGGTAGCCATGGACAGCTGTTTCGGTCTTTTTACCAAAAGACAACGTAAGGAGTAGTACAAACGCAGTACTTGTGGGATGTGGTTATGATGATAAATGTTAAGTATAAATAGCACAAACGTGCTAGCAGCTAACCTGAAGTCACTAAAATGGGTGCTACGGCCACAATAGTGATTATAGTAGATTTAAGAGTTAAAGTTTTCTACCAACATAGTGCAAGTGCCCACCGCTTTAGTGGCTCCAAGTCAGTTACTAGCACGTTTGTGCTATCTATACGAGTAATGGACGATAATCCAGATCTATATGCGAGTTTCTGTAGCTCATTTGCCAGAGCTTTTACTAGGCAATCAGAAGGGATTGGTTTCCGTACACACGAAGGATTGTCATTTAAACCTCAAGTTTGAACACGTTTACTTTATTTACAGCTATTTTTGTGAAAAATTTGACAGTCTACCATGAACAAACGGAATTATCAAAAAAATCCTTACACATGGCGGTGTCTCGCTGTGTCCAAAAGTGTATATTATGTTACTCCTAAGGATTGATAATTTCAGAACCAAACAGTAACAATGATTTTGCTTATACTGAAGACTCCTAGCAAACGTTTTCAATCAATTCTGCCGTTGCTATATTCATTGGTTAAAAACATTGTTATCTGCGGTTTTAGTTATTATAGACTATTTTCATGAATGGCGACTACTTAATATTTTTTGTCTGGTATTCAAATTAGCCTCACTAGCCTTGTTTGGGATAACATATTCTTTTGAATTTTCAACTCAAAGACGAGGCTAGCAAGGCTAATTTGAATAAATATAAACGAATTTTTAAAAGTCGCCATTTATAACAGTGGTCTATTGTCCTCCTTGCTCCAGTGCACTCTATAACAATGTCAATGTGTTCGCTCTGATTGATCAATCAGCTATCGGTTGTTGTACCGGTAAGCTCATAAACATTTCATGATTTACGAATTCTTTTCTTGTTCTTCTAACATCAGGCATGCTTTATCATTCTTTAAACCATATAAACATGTGGTCTATTGCTTAATTAACGTCCTTTCAGATACTCTATTAGCTACTTTCACAATCATGTGTAAAGTGCGATTCCCACTGATTTAGCGAGCCGCAGGTCTTACGAATACCGTGGTTTCCGTGATTAAAGTACTGCCCTCTTTTTAAAACTCGTTATATAATCGTGCGCTGTGTTCATTTCCCATTGTGTTGTCAGGATCACAAGAATCCGTGAGATTTAAGACCTGTGGCCCGTCAAAACATTGGAAAATCCGCACTGCGCAAAGAGTAGGGTCTTGATCCCGGTGTTGTGGTCTGTTTCTTCCACTAAGGGCACTTCCTATCGGCTGCCAAGTTGCACCTTAACATCTATTATATTGTATTGTATTGTATTGCTTGATAGTAAATCGCTTTATATATGGCGAACTCACCTACACCGCCATATTTCTTTGTAAAACACGCCACTGTTTGTCCGACCCACGCGGGGGTCTAATGGTATACAAACCTATTTTTAGAATAGCCACGCAGCCCTATTGTACAAACTCAACTGTTGAAAGTCTTAACTGGTTGGCTACAGCGGCTCATATACATTTAGACATTAAGATTGCTCTCAGTAGAACAGACAGGTCACACAATTTTGGGATAACAAAGCTTGTATACATTTAAAGACACAATAATAAAACTAAGGTGTTAATATAAAACGATTGCTTCATTCGTTACTGTTTGCAAATCCTTTATTTAACTGAGCAAATGCTTTATTTAACTGAGCTTGTTGTTTCTTCGTTTGTTTTCCTGTCAATAATCTATCTTTCTTTCTACCCATTCATTTACAAACCTCATCAATTTATCAGTCCATTGGTTTCTCTACCAGCCCAATCTCTTCATCCATCGGTCCAGTCCTCCATACATCTATCCATCATTTTGTTTTTTATTAAAAAGCTTGTTAAAACTTTTTATGATTTGTTCTATTCTTTTTTTAGACCAAGGATGTGATTGTTAGGCAAGATGAAACGTCAACGGGAGTGTACATCGAAACTATCGAGATCATAAACTCCAGAGGGGAGAGCATTGTGAAGCCGGTTAAAAATTGGACATCAAAGATGAAAAACGAGGATTTGATTGGTGTAGGCGAAGGAGGATACCGGGAAGGATCAGCTCGCCAAGTTAGCGGTCAGTTTTCAGATGCTTTGTTTTGAGATAATTTTTCTTAGAATTTATCATTGATATGTCAAAAGCATCGTATTTTTTCGTAAGTTAATCATGATTCATTTCTGATCGAGTGTTGTTTCTTCGTTTGTTTGCCTGTCAATAATGTATCCATCTTTCCATCCAGCCACCCATTCATTTACAAACCTCATTAATTTATCAGTCCATTGGTTTCTCAACCAGACCCATCTCTTCATCCATCGGTTCAGTCCTCCATACATCTATCCATCGTTTTGCCCACTTACCCGTTCATCCATCCATCATTCTACTTATTCATTCATCAATCCACCCACTGATCCTTCCTTGTATTTATAACTTACCTATTCATTAACCAATCAATCCATCTACCCATCCATTACCAACCAATCCATCCATTTCATGCACCTATCCTTTTATTGATCACCAATCTATTCATTAATCCACCAATCCAACCGCCTATCCACTCATCCATCAATCCAACAGCCCATCCATTCATCCTTCATTCCAAGGGGTCAGCTACTCATCCATCATTCTAACTACCCATTCATTCATCAATCAATCAATCCAACGCCCATTCTTATATCTATCAATCCAACTTCCCACTCATTTATCCATCAATCCAACTGCTCATCCATTCATCCGTCAATCCAACCGCCCATTCATCTATCCTTCAATCCACCCGCCAGCTATTTGTCCATCAATCCAAATACCCACCTATTCATCTATCAAGAATCATTTCAAGGTCATCAACCCGGCCATTTATCCACCCGTTCATCAATCTCTCCACTAGCTCAACATCTCATCCTTCTGCCTGCCGGTTACCAGTCATTATGGTATTTTCATCTGATCTAATTCAAGTATTCATGATGCAGACATTGCATACGAGATTGCCTTCAAGACAGCTAATGAACCAGACGCAGGTACGGATGCTGATGTTCATTTCCAGCTAATCGGAGATCAGGGAGAAACTGAAAAGATATCTTTGCGAGATGACGAAATGATCCATTTTGAGAGAGGTTCAACTGACAAGTTTAGAGTGGAGACTAAAGACGTGGGCGAGGTAAGGAAATCTGCAATGTCGCTAGTGGGATATACAAAAGCGTAGGAAACATAGGATTAACTAAGATTAAGGAAGCTAAATCTAAAGCAAAATCTTTTTTAAGCCAAGTAGCCCGTGGACTAGGGTCTTATCTCCAGTGTTGGTAGGTTTCAATGGGTGATAGTCTGACTCTTCATGGACGTGTCACTACTCCATCACAGAATAGTGTTCAGCAGACGCTCGTACTGGACGTGTCACTAATCCATCACAGAATAGTGTTCAGCAGACGCTGGTACTGGACGTGTCACTAATCCATCACAGAATAGTGTTCAGCAGACGCTGGTACTGGACGTGTCACTGATCCATCACAGAATAGTGTTCAGCAGACGCTGATACTGGACGTGTCACTGATCCATCACAGAATAGTGTTTAGCAGACGCTGGTACTTTATTTACTGACTTCATAGTTGGCTGAGTGAGCATTAGCAGAAAAGGAAACCATGTATATATTGAAATTTTTGCAGAGCAGTTCGAGAGCATTCCGAACAAACACTATATTACAGGAGATCTACAGTTAAACTTAGTTTGGGGTTAAAATTATAAGTGAGATGAGAACTTTTACAAGAAAATGTAATTAGCCACTTAAAATAGTTATTTGAAAATGATATTTTTCTTTTTCAAACCAATAACAGTTATTAACCACTCTGTTTCAGATAAAGAAACTGCGCGTAGGTCGTGATAACAGAGGAAATGACCCTAATTGGTTGTTGGAAAAAGTCACTGTAGATGACTTACAAAGGAAAGTGCGGTATATGTTCAGTTGCAACAACTGGTTGTTAGGGACGGATCCAGAAATCGAACTCGAACCAGGTACGGTGATTCTTGAACTTGAACATTACATTAATCATTCTTAAAACTACTTGAAATATTGTGCAGTTAGTGTCCGTCTCAACTGTTAATGTATTACCTGGAAATGAAAAAGTGAACTAAGATGAAATGGAGAAGACTCTGACAGTCTCAACAAATGCAATCGTTATGTGCAAGAAGAGGTCTGGGATAAACAACTGTGTTCCATGCCAAGAATTGTTTTAATTATTATTATTATGATGATGATGATGATGATGATGATGATGATGATGATATAATGATGATGTGATAATGATGATGATGATGATGATGATATGATGATGATGATGGTGATGATGATGATATGATGATGATGATGATGATGATGATGATGATGATATAATGATGATATGATAATGATGATGATGATGATGATGATGATGATATGATGATGATGATGGTGATGATGATGGTGATGATGATGATATGATGATGATGATGATATGATGATGATGATGATGATGATGATGATATGATGATGATGATGATGATATGATGATGATTATGATATGATGATGATGATGATATGATGATGATGATGATATGATGATGATGATGATATGATGATGATGATATGATGATGATGATGATGATATGATGATGATGATGATGATGATGATGATGATAGCTACTTAGGTTTTTTTTAGTTTATTAACCGTTCAGTCTTTAAAGTGTGGCTAAAATTCCATCGGCGATGAAGTTCTACATCATTTACAACTATATGTGAATGCACGTCGTAATTGTAATAATCGCAGAAAAAAAGGGACCTATTGTAGAAGTTGAATCCTGTTCAACTTCTACAACAATTACAAAACTCGCTGACAGAGCAAAATTTCATACCAACGCGTGTTGGCAATATAGATTACAACTGGATAGCTATCAACCAATGAACGGGCTGAAACTGTTGCTGTCCTACAATGCATCAGAAATATTTTACAATTTACAGCAGTCAGCGGCATTCTTTACCAAGACGATGGTCACTGAATTGCAACAATTACAACAATATGTGAACACATGGTGTTGTAATTGTTGTGAAGGTCATCGCCGATGGAATTACAACAATTACAACTATTTGTCACCTAGACTTTGTACATAAAGGAAGTTTGTACATATCCGTTTTTAACACAGCATACATACGTATTTATTCTCATTCCTCGCAATATTGCATTCTACATAGTTATAAGAGGGATGGTATTTATCTATGAAATATTTTCAGTCTATGCTGAAAGCTAAACATTTAGTTTTATATCAAAACTGGCGAAAAAAGTATTTAAATACTTGGTAGCTAGTCATCCTTTTAGAATGAAAATTCCGTGAAAATCTTTTTAAATTAATTCTTTTTTGTATAATTTTGATTAAAAAAAAGCTTTTGTTTCTCAAAAGACGGCTATATTATGATGATGACGTTTTTTTTTCTTGATAGGAGCACCAGCTGACGATGGAAGAGGAGGTATGATAGATTTGATAAAAACGATTATTTCTTTACTCTTTTGTGAATACGTTTTTCAAGCATTTGTGTCTAACCTGCTCAGTACATATGATCGGATAACAACAAAATGCTCAGGTAAACAGAAGCTGTATATATCTTTAACCAGGAGTTTCGGAATTCAGGCTTCTGTATTAATTATAGAAATTTGAAATCCCTGGTGGCTCCCAAGAGCATAATATCAGCATTAATCATATACATGAAAAAATTACTTGATTCTGATTGGTCAAGAGCAGTGAAATTACTTTGTAATTCTGTGCAAATATGGGTAATTCCGTGCAGAAATTTGTAATTTCGTGCAATTTCAATCTCAAAGCTAATAAGCCAATCAAAATGCAGAAGTTTCTTTGACAACGTTGGAGGCAAATTGTCACAAACTAATAAGCTACTCAAAATGCAACGTTGGAGGCATGAATTGTCACGTTGTCACTGTCAAGTTTTGCTTTTTCACTGTCATTTTTTTATAAATTTTTCAGTATATGATTAACATGTAATCAAACCTTTTACGAGTTCAATATGGAATAATTTGCACTTGTGTGTTTTAAAATGGTCAAATTGCGTTCACCCTAAAGGGCAGTCGTGCAAATGGCTTACTTATTATTCCACGTATGCGTATATTTAGTATTCCACGTTTTTTTGTCTCAGATGTTCACTACAATATCGCCATTACCACCGGAAACGAACCGAATGCTGGAACCGATGCCAACGTGTTTCTTCAGCTGTTTGGTGAAGGTGGGCAGACAAAACCCTTCAAGTTGCGTGAAGCAGGAGACAGCAAACGATTTTCACGAGGAAGAACTGATAAGTTTAGTAAACAGGATAAAGATGTCGGAAAGGTAAGCATTTCTAAGTTAATTTCAGTTTCCGAGAAAATTTTCACTTGTTGCTTCCTTGGGTCAGGGGTAAAAAATTGGTTTTGCTTAGGGAGAGGTACATGAGTAGTTTCCGAAAAACCGGCATTCACTGCGTTTTCTCAGTTATTAACACGAAATAAAGTCATGCATTATTTTTATCAATCATATTATTCTTCGTGTACAAAATTGAAAGTTAGTGTGATTTGAACCTTTTCTTTGAATTTTTTCATTGGCTAAACAATGATTGTTTTAAATTCAACATTGCAGCTTGAAAGAGTGCGAATATCACGTGACTCTTATGGCAAAGAACCCGGATGGCTGTTAGAAAAGATGGTCATTTTTATCCCAGAAACCAACGAAGAGTACGTGTTCCAGTGCAACCGCTGGATCGACAGAAACGAACCCGAGTTCGAAATCGCTCCAAGTATGTTAAAGAAACCCTCGTATCTATATAAAAATGATTTCGTATCATAGTTGACAACTTCTAACTTAGGGTACACAGTTTAGTGAAAAATAGATTTTCTATTAGCTGCCCATTGTTGTAGATAGGCTTAAAGAATTTCTCAATATTCCATGCTGTCATCTAAAGTGGATTGGTCATAGAGTCTATTTTTGTTGGCCCCTCACGGTTTGAATGTTTTTCGGATTCAAGTATTTATATTTTAATCGAACGATGAAATAAATGATAATCGAGTTAGGCTATCATTAATATGCAAAAGAAAGTATTTGAAACGCGAATTTCAAGTTATCGCTGGATTCACTTTGTACTGTCTTGGCTTCAATATGGAGTTATATATTCCTAAATGCCAATGTAGTTTTGCACTATTTACAGCAGTGTGTATTGTTGGAGGTGTGACTTCTCGCTCTCGTTCACTAGTATATTTGAATATTTTAAAAGAAAACGGTGCAATGACTGTATAAAATGAGCCTGCAGTCATTTAAATCAGTGGCAACTAGGAATTCGAAACTGGTCTTGTAAATAATTTAATGTCACCAACACAACCTTAAAGATTAATATGACAAACTTGCTAAAAGACAGTAAGAACAGCAAATGAAGTAAGACATCAAAAAAATATTTAAGTTAGTCTTTACAGTTTATGATATACAGAGACTGTAAGTGGATAAGAATGTTTTGAAAGCAAAGGCTTTTGGAAACTTAAAGATATTGTTCTAACTACTGAAATGAAGCTCATTCAGCCGTAGCGAGGTAAGCAAGGCCCTGTGAAATTGGCGTCACTTGCATTGCTTTTCCAAAGCAAATTATGTGAATTAGCAGTTTAATGAAAGGAATGTTTGGATCAAAATTCTGGGGAATGGTTTAATCTTTCTGTTATTTGACAATTTAACCAAGGATAATGTAAAAATTTGAAAATACGTGTTATGACCAAAGTAGGTTTGTGTAATTTGTTTAACAAAATGACCGAACAGTGGCCCACTGAGTGGGACTCTGAAGTTTCTTTCATGATTTTATTTACATTCCTTTTTTCTTTTCAAGGTCCAGCCGCTGATGAAACTGAAACCAATCTGTACACAGGTAAAAGCAAGAAACAAGAGCAAGAGTTTTAAATTACTATTTACTTCCCTTCCTTTATACAGAAATTGATTTTAAATCCCGGCTTTTTTTCCCAGTGGTAGTCAAAGTTGATGATGTGATGGATCCGATGTCAAATCCGTTCTATCAGATCTGCGGAGTAAAAGGCAAGACCAACAAAATCTATTTACGAGATGGATATTCTCCACGGCATCAGTTTAAAAAAGGGAACACATATAAGATCAGTGAGAAGTGTCCGGATGTAGGCAAGGTAACAAATCTAGTTTTACTTTCATAGCCTTCATTTGGTTTTCCTCACTGCTTGATATGTTTTACAATGGAGACAGTGATAACTAGCATGGTCAAAACAATACTCATTACTCATAGTCATAGTCATAGCCATAATCGTAGTCATAGTCATAGCCATAGTCATAGTCATAGCCATAGTCATAGTCATAGTCATAGCCATAATCATAGTCATAGCCATAGTCATAGTCATAGTCATAGCCATAATCATAGTCATAGCCATAATCATAGTCATAGCCATAGTCATAGCCATAGTCATAGCCATAGTCATAGCCTTTGCCGTAGCCACAGTCATAGTAATACTTGTATTCATAGTCTTTGTTATGTTAGTTTAGTTTTAGTTTTAGAACATTTAGGAACCTAGTGAGGTTCCAAGGAGTAGAGATAACAGGACTCGAGGTCCTATGCAAGGATCTTACTCCCTGGCCTACGGTTTAACGTCCTTATCCGAGAAGTGTATTTGAAATGGCAATAAGCAAAAGAAAAGTGCTTTATTTGTTGAAAAACCATTTCTAAATTATTGAAATATCAAAATATGGAGTACAGATATATTATCTTTTTATCGCGCAATAAAAATTGAAGACAAAGTTCTCGTTGTTGCCATTAGTACTATATATGTAGCCTATTTTTCTCATATTTATTCACATTTTTTGACATTAGTCACTAAGAGTTTAATTTTATTCTAATCTTGAAGATAACCAAGCTCATTGTAGCTGATGACAGTGGTCACCCTGGCAAGATTTTGTATCTGGAGGAGATTCAAATCACTAACAACAACGAAGACAAAACTGTGTTCCCTAGTAATTGTTGGCTTGAAAATGATTCCCATGGAAACCCAGTTACCTTAGAGCTGATTCCAGGCGAACCAGCTTCACAGGACGGTATGAACAAAAGATTACTTGATACGTTAATTTGAAAAATCCAAACTAAAGTTTTCTTGAAATAAAACCGTAGTTCGTTTTTTCTCTCCACTCTGAATGAGATGTGTGAACAAAAAAAGCGTAAAAAATCGGCCTTGAAAGCAAAGAAAAAACAAAAGAAGAGCTTTTTTAAAGCCTGGCGCGCATTGACTAATTTTGCTCGCATCCTTATTAATCGTGACAAGTTGGATCGACATAATGTGCATGCGCGTTAATTGCGAAACAATGTCATGGATCAAAACATTAAACTTGTCAAATGTCGACTAATAAATTGTCGTCTTATAACAATTTCGCCATGTTGTTTTGTCAATGGAATGCATGCACATTTCTTTCTGTTAAAGCTGTTTGCTTTTACCCTCTGCACATGATAATTTTTTTGTCACTTGTGGTAAAAGATATTAAAAATGTTTGATATTTGGTTATTATTTAGGAATGACCAAAAATGACGAAAGTGTTCCCCGCTTCAGGAGTCTATGTCAGTTCAACTTGTCACGAATAACAAGTAAGCACGCAAAGTTTTCAGTTTGCGCCGAGCTTTTGAGAAGGCGACAGGAATTAAGCAGATGGTTAGTTTGGCGCATTTTAACCTACAGTTTTTGTGTTTAGAAATTAAGACTGTTTTTCGTTTCCGTAGTGGTTGCCATACTCATTATGGGAATTTTCTAAATTTACTAAACACTCAAAGAAGAATTTATTGTCTTTGCGCGCTTAAAATGCTCTATTTATGTTGTTTTCCGGATGCATATTAGCAGACCTTTTATGAGTCCAGTCCAAACGTTAAAGCGAAAAAAAAATTTTTTAACAAATTTGGTCCTTTTCAGATGTTTACTTCAAACTGGAGACTCTAATCGATGGCCGGATCTTGCAAGAAAAAATAAAATTTTTGGACACGATATGTTTGCTCTGCGGCTCTTAACCTTGCAATTTGCTTTTGTTTTTGTGATTTTCTGAAGGTTTTCCATTTTTTGCTTATATATATATAGGTGGAGGTCAGTAAGTGCATTTTCACGTCCCAAAACCTCTAAGTATACTCAAACTAAAAAATATATTAAAGGGTGTAAAAGTTTAAATACTTTTAAAAGTTAGAACAAACGTCGTCATCAGGTTGAAATAAGAACTTGACGGAACAACGCACCCATATACAGTTAAAAGATGTTAAGTTATCCTCGAGGGGAATAGAGACAAAGAAAAGGCTTGAACTTGTTTATTCAAATTAGGACGGAACTTTGCAATGATTAGAGATTCAATGATACGGCGAATAGTCCAGGAAGAGGCAGGAGCGATAGTTTTCCAGGAAAAGAAGTGGCTTAACTGGATTTAAGGCAAGATGTCGGGCTGGTTCAGATGATCTGGTTGTGTCCTCATGATCGCTGATACGTTCCTCGAGATTTCTTGAGGTTTCACCGACATAATCAGAGCCGCATTTGCGCATGCCGTGATAGACGATGTGAGACGGATGTTTATTTTTATCTTTATTGTTAAACAGGGACTTTTATTGGCGTTCCGAATGAATACCCATATACTCAAACTGAAACGGTACTATGTATTTGTAAGTTTCTCAGCCAATTAAACTAACATTTTCATTAATGTTGAGTGCTCAGCTTAACGTACATTTTGAGATATGTTTCTTCCATTCACAGGCGTATCCTATCGCATGATTATGAAAACCGCTGACCGTGACAATGCCGGGACGGATGCCAATGTGTACTTTCAGTTCAATGGGGAAAGGGGTTCCACTCCAAAGATCCTACTTCGGGATGACACTGGTGCATTTAAACCTTTTGAAAGTGGCAGAGCAGACAAATTTATTGTTCAAACAGCGGACGTTGGAAAGGTGCAGATTTGACGTTCTTAGTGTGATATGTTTTGTGTTTACTAAATTACTTTACCATATCCTTCTTTGTTATAAATCTTTACCCGGCCCTTGCACGCCATCCTGTCATACCTCAAATCGTTTTATTCTGCAATTATCGTACTCTCTCTTTGCTAGCTTCACTGTCTGCGTCTGTTTCCTTGACATATGATTCAGTAATTATATATGTATACATTGTATTATTACGATCTTTTACCATCGTACTCTCTCGTCGCTAGCTTTACTACCTGCGTCTGTTTATTTGACATGGGATTCAGTTATTATATATGTATATATTGTATTATTACGATCTTTTACCATCGTACTCTCTCGTCGCTAGCTTTACTACCTGCGTCTGTTTATTTGACATGG
>JANCMA020296907.1:0-12127 GCA_024336925.2 Zoanthus solanderi | reverse complement strand
GCTCAAAAGGTTGCCTTCAGCAACCAAACCGCCTCCAATTTTAATATAACCTGCTCCTCAGAAACATTTTGAGAAGGGTGCGACTGGTATAAACAATTTTTTTTTTCTATTTGGTTGTTTACATTTCAATTCACGATTAGGAAGGGACCATATAGTGAAAAAAAGAATAGGAGTTTAAATTGTCTGTTTCTTTAAAGGTACACCAGTCTCTCATAGGGTTACGAAATTAAAACTTCCAACTTTAGTAGTTTTGTCTCATTTCAAAATGGTTCCAATATACTAAGTACATTTTCTTCCACTAACATTGTTTAGAATATGTATGTATAAGCCTAAATATTTTATAACCTTGTGAAAAGACTTTTCAAGTTTTCATCTCGAATTCTATTTCTCTTTATTCATTCACGACCTAAAAATGTATGCAGATGAGCTAGATTGTAAATATTGGCTTTAGCGATGATTCAACCATAAGAATATACACATACATTCCTTATTGAATTTTCTTACAGGCTTTTTGAACTCCAATACATTTAAAATCATTATGATAATATGTGCGAATAGGGAAAATGATAGACTAACTCTATAAAAACAAAATTTGTACGTAATAAGTTTTTTACACTTTAATTTTTAAGAACTTCTTGCGCACCACTTCCTGCATAACGACGTTAAAATTTAAGAACTTAATAATAATGTGTAAGCGACACTTCTCAGCAAAATATACTGCTATCCAGGTCTTGACACACTTACCCGATTTCCACAGGAAAATATAATGTGCTCTTGAAAAGGAAAAAAATAGACGAACATTAAACTTGTTTGCCCATTTAGGAAATGGAGAATACTTTTTATCTTCAGTAAAAAAAAAAAGAAAGAAAAAAAATTTTTTTTTGCGTATCAGAAATTTAGTCTCCTTTAAGCTCCAGGCGACCATTTTAAGAAGTCAACTATACAGAACAAAGCTGCAAAGGATGCTTTTTATTAATAACTTTTGCTATTACTCTGTTTCTTGACTAATCTCATTGTTAGTGCATAAAAGCGAATTTTGAGTTCTCAAGTGGTTTTGGAAAGTATAGTTTTGATATGGAAAGTAATATATTGTAACCGCTTTCCAGGATGGAAAGTGAAGTGAAGGGTCATTGTCAAGCCCTGACTTATCGTTCATTGCAGAACAAGGATATTTTCGTGGGAGAGACACTGAAGCGCAAAACCTTGTCAACGCTCTTCAACTGTACGAGATTTTAGTGCCTGTGGTGCATAGCTCACTCCTTGGGAAGGTACATCCATGTTTCTTGTAGCTGAACTATATTTCCAAGTATATTCTCAAGTAAGTCGGCTAAGAACAACAACAACAAACAAAACAAACAAATAACTTTATTCATTTTCGAATTTTGGAGTAGCTATGAAGCGAACTTCTCTGAGCTTGACACACACACGGCACAATTAAAAACCCCAACTGACAGGAGGCAAACCAGTTGGCTATTTTCAAAGCGTGGTGGATATGATTCAGAATCATCGAAGACAAATCCAGAAAGTGATCAGAGTGGAATTTGAACCCGAAACATTCGCATGCAAATCCAGCACCCTGACCACTGAGCCACGCTTTCTGACAACAAATGTAAAAATCAGTAAGAGATAGTTATTATTAAAGAGTCTATATGGCCAAAATGTGTTTTTTCGGTTTTTGTTTTTCTAGAATGCATAGCAGAGTATTTTTAAAAAAAAATCGATTCCGTCATATCTTCGCCACAAAATTGAGCTTTAAAATTCCCGCACCGGCCTCGCCCAACAAAGATGACCGGGAGTTGCTAAGTCTGGGTCCAGAACGTCACTTCAGGAATCGTCTACTCTCCCCGCCAGTTTATTTCAACGATCTTTTTTCGGATTGTTTACGCCAAAAAATGATTGATTTTGTATAGAAAAACAATGAAACACTGAAATGAAGAGTCGACGATTCCTAAAGTGACGTCGTGGCCTGTTCTGGAGCCAGACTTAGCAACTCCCGGTCATCTTCGTTGGGCGTGGCCAACTCGGGTATTCTAAAACACGATTTTGGGGCGAAAATATCAATATAATATTTAGATATCCCTAATATCCCTAATATGACTAATGACACAATACACTAACATTACACTTAACCCTATCTGTCTCGTGTTGTTCTATTTATTAGCTTTATTACCAAACCTTGCGTCATACTTTAGATATCCTTAATATGCCTAATGACAAAATACACTAACATTACACTTAGCATAATCTGTCTCGCTGTTCCAGTTATTAACCTTGTTACCAAACCTTGTGTCATACTTTAATTATCCCTAATATGACTAATGACACAATACACTAACATTACACTTAACCCTATCTGTCTCGTTGTTCCAGTTATTAGCTTTATTACCAAACCTTGTGTCATACTTTAGATATCCCTAATATGCCTAATGACACAATACACTAAAATTACACTTAACCCTATCTGTCTCGTTGTTCCAGTTATTAGACTTGTTACCAAATCTTGTGTCGTGCCTCCGACATCCCTATTGTGCCGTACGGCACATGGCCGCACGTAGCATGGGTGTTATTAGCGTTGCAGCGGCATTACAAACAATGCAGATTATCATTGGAAAGGTTATTCCACTCCTTGGGACCGGTGATGTTCTTGAAGACAGACAAGGTGCAATTGAATGCATTTCAAGTATCCTTTATGTCTTATCGAGTCTTCATCATCTCAAAGACACAAAAGATAAGGTATCATAGTTTGATGATAAGATCTTTGATAAGTAATTGTAGATCACCAGCAAAAAGTTTTCATATCATTAGATAAAGTTTGTGTGTCCTAGCATCAATGCATTAATGGAGTCTAGCCTCTAAAGTTATTACAACCTACAGTACCTCCTTTCCGTGGCTTTTAGTGATGAAAAGTCCAAGTCAACTTTGATTGAACCAACGAGAAAATATTTTAGGCGTCCACTACAACAGCTGCAAGTTCCATCCATCAATGCGGCCATTTGTCAAACACAGAAAACAGCTGCGTTCAGCCACATTTTTTCTTCATGTCAAATTGAAAATGTCAACATCTGAGCTTACCAGCCATGAAAGGGTGATCCAGGAGACAAGATTTCTGTTGTTTTCTTTTTGAACAGAAAACCTTACTTTTCAAAGATATTGTAAATGTGGTTCAGTTTATTGTTTTATTGTTTGATGCGTTTCGGTTTGAACAGTCAGATGAGATTTGGTTTGTACAATCGTTTTGATTGGCCGTTTCGCTTGATTTGACGAATCTCTAGAGAATTGAAATTTTGATCGATTTATAAAAATCCACTTGCATTAGTTTGGTGTTTATTTGAAAGTTATTTGGCTCGCGATTTGCAAACTTTTCTCGTGTTCTACTAACATTCCTCGTGGTTTATTGTGCTGGCAAACCCATAGAAAAGTGTGTTTTATTGCTTAAATGATAGACCTTTTTCACGATCATAAATATTCAATTTTTGTATTATTATTTAAAAAAGGTAAAATTTTTTACAATTTGATTGAAACAAACGTTATGGAGAGACATTTCAAGTGGAATGTTTCTTGCAATTCTTTGAAGTTCTTTTGAGTATACAACGGAGATTCCTTTAGGTAGCAATTGTTTTGACGTTTGTTTTAAACATATTGTATAGAATTTTGCCATTTATTAATAATTTAATCTGGCGAGTTATTTCAACAAATCTTCTTTTATTTACATCCAATTTCTCCGCCTAGCGTCGTTTTGGTAACATAAATTATTATTTTAGCTTTCAAAACTTGTGAACAAACTTGGCAGGCAAAATTTAATGCGTATAAAATGGCTTAAACTGTTAAAAAAGGTCTCTTACAACTAATTTTTTTTATGTAATTGTTGATAAACGGCCACTTCTGTATGTGTCTAAGTAAATGTTTATAATTGTTGATAAATAAATGGCCATGTCTGTATATGTCTAGGTACGTACCATATAATTGTTGATAAATGGTCATGTCTGTATGTGTCTAGGTACGTACCATATAATTGTTGATAAATGGCCATGGCTGTATGTGTCTAGGTACGTACCATATAATTGTTGATAAGTGGCCATGTCTGTATGTGTCTAGGTACGTAGCATATAATTGTTGATAAATGGCCATGGCTGTATGTGTCTAGGTACGTACCATATAATTGTTGATAAATGGCCATGGCTGTATGTGTCTAGGAACATACCATATAATTGTTGCTAAATGGCCATGTCTGATTGTGTCTAAGTACGTACCATATAATTGTTGATAAATGGCCATGTCTGTATGTGTCTAGGTACGTACCATATAATTGTTGATAAATGGCCATGTCTGTATGTGTCTAAGTATATATTTATAGTTGTAACATATTTGTTTGAAAGGTTAACTCGTAGGGACAAAAGATTATTAAAACCATTTTTGAATAGGGTCTATGCAACCCTACTTCTGTAAGGGATTTCTTTAACATATGCTATAGATGTTATTGAACACATGGAACTTGGTGTTGTACCATATGTCGTTCTCCTGGTTGTACCTGTGTTAGGCCGAATGAGTGACCAGTGTGAGGATGTGCGATTAATGGCCACACAGTGCTTTGCTAAACTAATTCGTCTGATGCCATTAGAGGTAACATAAAAGAGATACTTTGTATTATCGAATGTATTAAAATTTAAGGCTTACAAAGTTCATCAAACTTTCTTTTTATTTTTTAATGAAAATCCTGAAACCCCTTATTTAGAGTTGATAGCAAGAAGGTTTGGAAAGGAATTAAGCAAATAGCTCATTTCAAACCCCAGACCAGCGTAAGGAATATTTAGCTAAATATTGGTGATGGTGAGACTTCAAATCCTGCTGAAATTGCAAAGGCTTTTAATAATTTGTTTTGTAAATGTTGGTAACAACTTATTTAGCTTGATACCTCATGTTACAAAAAATTCCCATGGAATTCTGTTGATAAAAGCTTTCGTATTTCTCCTACAAGTACTGAGATTGAAGCTGAGATATCTAAATTAAAATGTTGAAAATCTACAAGACCATTTAGTATACCTGTAAGTACTCTACAGTTACTAAAATCAGTTCTATCAAAGCCATTGGAAATGTTTTTAATTCCTCTTTCTTGTCTGGTACTGTACCTTTAGATTTGAAATTATCTAATGTTATGCCTGTATTTCAAAAAGGATCTCAATTGTGTTTTTCAAATTATCGTCCTATTTCATTATTATCAGTTTTTAATAAACTCCTCCAGAGTCTAATGTTTATCCGATTAACAAAGTATTTGGATAAACAAAATATACTATATGAGAAGTAGTTTGGCTTTAGAAAAAAAACATAGCACTGACCATGCAATCTTATCCATAGTAGACAAAATTCAAAAGGCAT
The DNA here is from genome assembly GCA_024336925.2 of Zoanthus solanderi. Taxonomy (NCBI): domain Eukaryota; kingdom Metazoa; phylum Cnidaria; class Anthozoa; order Zoantharia; family Zoanthidae; genus Zoanthus; species Zoanthus solanderi. The sequence goes on along the minus strand of JANCMA020296907.1, from coordinate 6,754 downwards.
TTGAAGATCATAAATGTTCATATGGCATTTTCCTTGACTTCAGTAAACCCTTTGATACAGTTAACCACAAAAATATTAATTTTACCAAAAAAACTTGAACATTTGGAATTGGAGGTATTGCATATGATTGGTTTAATTCTTATTTAAATAACCGACAACAAACTGTCACAGTTAATGAAGCCTCTCATAAATGCGAATTGACGTGTGGTATTTCCCAGGGTTCAGTGCTTGTACCGCTTTTGCTTTTAATATATGTCGATGATTTTCACAAATCTTCAGACTTATTTGATTTTTATTTATTTGTTGATGATTCAAACATATTTTATGAACATAAAAATTTATCTACTCTACAAAACATGATAAATACAGAATTATTAAACATTCATACTTGGCTATGTGCTAATAACCTTTCTCTGAATATCGAAAAATCTTACTTTGTTCTATTTCATTCGCAACAAAAAAAATTTAAAAATTTTCCGTTTCATCTCTACTTACGTAACAAAGAATTAGAAAGAGAATCGTCTATCAAGTATCTTGGTATATGGATAGACTCTCACTTAAATTGGAAAATCATTTGGAGCTTCTAACTAAAAAAATTAGGAGAGGTACAGGGATCTTAAGTAGGCTTAGGCATTTTGTTAATCAAAGTGTTTTACTGATGTTATATGCACTCATTTATCCATTTTTGATTTATGGCATAACAGTATGGGGAAGCACATATGAATCCACTCTCAAGCCAGTACTTATACTTCAAAAGAAAGCATGTGCATTATATATTTTTTAAAATTTATTGCCGTTTCAGCCCTTTGTTTAAATCACTCCAGGTAATTAAATTCTTCTTTTATTCCACATTGCAATTTTTATGTATAGATTATTTTTATGTATAGATAGATCCACAATAACCTTCTTCCATTATATTCCATTAAATGTCTGGAATAGCCATAGTTACAATACTCGTTTTGGCATCACAACAAACATACCATATTCCTAAAGCAAGAACTAATTATGGAAAATTTCATACGATTTAAAGGCCCCTTAATTTTGTATACAATCGAAAATGATGTAAAGCTCTCTTCAATCTCATTATTATTTTAAGAAAAAATGAAGAAATACTATTTAGATACTGTATGTACTAGAATTGCCATTTGCTATTGACCATCATAAGCTCACACTTTCTCGTGCTACTTATTTAATATAATTAGTATTTTAGAAGAAATGTTCGTGTTGACACAAGCTTCTTTTTCTCAGAAGAAAAAACTTCCGAGTCCCAAACGGTAACCCATGCCCTTCTGATTACCGGGATTAGCAGGACATATACCCGATATTTCATCTATAAGAATCAAGTTAAGTGACCCGTTCCGTTGAGTTACTCCATAGCTCTAAACTTTTCAAAGTGCTCTGTACTGTGCGCTTAATTTGTAGGCTGGTATCCCTGACCCGGTCAGTATGCCAGATGTTATGGTGGAACAGAAACAAAAAGAAAGGCGGTTCTTGGAACAGCTGCTGGATGGCACTAAATTGGAAAACTACCAACTCTCCTTGCCTATAAAGGCTGAATTGAGAAAGTATCAACAGGTATAACAGTTAAAACACAAATACGAAAGCTTTTTGGTCATGGTTCTCAGGCTGTCACAGGGACATTGCAGTGAAAATATTATCGTGTCTTTTGGCAGACCTGACTAATCAGGACCTAAAATAACAGCATATGTTATTGTTAGTTTTGATGATGATGGAAATTGTGATGATGGTGGAAATGATGATGATGATGATGGTGAAGATGATTTGATGATGATGATGATGATGATGATGGTGAAGATGATTTGATGATGATGGTGAAAATGGTTTGATGATGATCATGATGATGGTGATGATGATCATGATGATGATGGTGAAGATGATTTGATAATGGTAATGATTTGATGATGATAATGATGATGATGATGGTGAAGATGATTTGATGATGGTGATGATGATAATGATAAAAATGATGATGATGAGGAGGAGGAGATGAAGGAGGTGTAGGAAGATTAGGAGGTCTTGAAGATGATGACTATAGACTCTATGGCAAAATGGCGGAGATTTTAATATTCTTTTATCCATATTCAAATTAGCTCTACTAGCCTCGTTCTTCAGTTAAACTTTCAAAAGAATATCTTACCACAAACGAGGCTAGTAGGGCTAATTTGAATGTAGACAAAAGAATATTAAAATCACCGACATTTTGGCATAGGGTCTATAAGGATTCACTATCAATAATACTTAACATAAAATTTTGTCAAAATAAGACATGCTTTATTCCTGTTATAAAATTACATATTAACTTGATTACACAATGAATGAGATGTAAAATAAACTTATTAGTTAATAAAGAGTTTCACGACAATGTAAAACAGATAGTGTTTGAGATTTAGATGAGGAGCTTCTCGATTGAAAGTTGGAGTGATTGGATCTGTGGTTTGAGCTGCGAGCCCTCATTCATTGTTACAGCACAGGAAATAACTGGTCTTGATACACCACATGCCCGACCAAGGGCCTGCTTTGACTGCACAAATACATATGGAACATTCTGTCGGAAAATAACATTTTTAAAATGACCAGATACATTAAAATACAGAGTATATAAAATATATAAATTTCTTTAAGATTGTAATAGTAACAATAATGATAAATGTTGAAAAAAGCAGACAACTATTTTTAAAGACATGTTTCGGCATGCTTAGTTAAGCTTATGCCATCACCAGTTTAATAGAATGATAAGCAATACATGTTACAAGTATAGAATACATAATATGAATGACCTTAACAAACAGTTACATCATTTCAATACTTTTTTAACTCTTTAACTTTCGTTTTACTGTATTGTAATGCATTACATCATTTTGTACATAATTTATTCATACTATGTATTCTAAACCTGTATCACGTATTACTTATCATTCTGTTAAACTGATGATGGCATAAGCATGCCGAAACATGTCTTTAAAAATAGTTGTTCGTTTTTTTTCAATATATATAAATTTCTATATACTAGAAGTTTCTAAAAGAAACAATAATTACCTTGTCTTCACAGAGCAATGGAAGATGAAGAAGAATTTCCAAGGGCTCGGTATCAGCGGCCATCACAATAAACTCTGCGATTCCACGATTAAGGCACTTTGTAGCTTCATTTGCACCCTTTCGCAACTGTTTGTAGTTAACTGCTTGTTGTATAAGATCCAGAATTGTGACCGTTAATTGAGGATCAGCCAGTGGGTATGCTTTAGGATTCACTTCTTCAGTCTGAAAACAAGATTGTATTAAAACAAAAAAAACACACATTACAAATTAAAAAAGAGTTAAATTAAACTAAAATTGTCAATGGTAATAAAATACAAACCATTTTTGTGGTCTTCTGTTTGTCCTCTCCGCAGAAATAGCTTCACTGAGGATTAAAACTTACCAACCAAACACACAACTTTCTTGTTTGCTTACACGTGCTCGGAACGCAGTCATTAGCTGTTTGATCTAGTTACCAATCTCCTTTAAGAAACACTAACATTCTCGTCCCCAGATTCCATCAAACCTTCGTTTTCTCGTGCAAAGGCTCCGCCGGCTAAGAAAAACGTTGGGCTCTGGGGACGATAATGGTCGCTTCACTGTATATTAATTTACGGTATCAAATGCGACACACAGTAAATTTAAAAACGCAAAATTTGACATTTTTATTGGCTATGCCATTTTTACCCCAGAGCCCATCGTTTACCTTATTCGGAAATGCCCAAAACCGTGAGACTCGAGAGGTCAGGCCATTGTGTCCGGCTAGCTGTACGAAATCAGAAACGCCGACTTTTTGCCATGTAACACGTAGGATCTAAACTAAAGATCTATCAGCCAAAAATAGATGAACAGAACTAATAAATTAGAGATTGGCTTACAACGTGAATATCAACTTGTCAGTGAACCAATAGGATTAGGAGTTGGGTCAAGTCAGAGTTTGCAACAGTAGACCTCTGTTTTCTCCTTATTGGGACTCGTCAGTATGATGTAGCAAAAAATAAACTACCAACACGAATGCCAATGATTTAATTTATTCACGCACAGAAATTGTAACTTAATTCAGACTCCAAGCATCATATTTGCCCAATGGCAAATTAACTTTTTTAAAAATACAGGTTGCAAAAAACAATCTTGTAGAGAAGCACATGGCCAAACCATATGTGTCAAAAGAAACTGTGCCTTTAACGTGGTGAAATCCTCGGTAAATTTGTAAAAATTCTCCAGCAGGTGAAACCCACAACTAATGAGGGTGTTCGCCTCGGTTTTTCATAATCCGCCTTTCATATCTACTCCGTTTCAACTGATCATGAATTTAGTATTTAGTACAAAAATTTTAATGTTAAAGGCTTAAAGAAGCAGTGCTTTAACTATCATATGGCAAAAAGTCATGATTCGAATTCGGTGGTAGACGGTATATATAACCAACAACAATACTACTAATATAAATATTTTTAATGTTAAAGGCTCGAAGAAACAGTGCTTTAATAACTATAATATGGCAAAAAGTCATGATTCTAATTCGGTGGTGGACGGTATAGCCAAATCAAATAACAACAGTTCGGTCAGTATAAAATACGGACTGCGGACTACGGACTACGGACTGGGTATAAAACACGGACTGAGGTATAAAATACGGACTGAAGTATGAAATGCGGACTAGGGATTTTTAGACTGCATATAAACGTAATCGTAAACTTGGCAAGGAAACTTCTTGGGTCAAGAATAGATTATTGGAGCAAAGAATTTGTAAGACTTGATTAATAAACAAACACGCACCCTTAAAGTACGTATCAAAAAAAGCATAAATAATTTTTGAAACCTTGGATAACTCGTGGTTTGAGAAAATCTGTTAAAATAAAAAATAAGCTTATGATAGAAGGGGACACAAAACGTTATAAACAATATCGTAATTGCTTAACCAAACTCATACGTATTAGAAATAAGTAAAAGAAAGTACTTTCAATCCTATTTTGAGCAAAATCTAACCAGTATGAAGAAAACTTGGGATGGCATAAACTTACTTATCAATAACAAAAAAAAAACAGAAAACAAATATCTGCTCTAAAAGATAAACAAGAAGCGGTAATTAGTGATCCAAAAAAGCTTCCTAATATTATGAATACCCATTTTGCGACTATTGGAAAAAATCTTGCAAACAGTGTGTCTTTGAGTGCTATTTCCCCCACTTTCTATCTCAATGGTGTCCAAGTCTGTGGTTCGTTTTTTTCTTTAAACCCGTTGATACGACAGAAATTGAAGAAGAAATTAATGGTTTGTCCAGTGGTAAAGTCTATGGTCTGTACTCTGTACCTACCCGAATTTTTAATTCTGCAAAATCAGCTCTTAGTGTACTTTTAGCAAAGCTAATAAATCGCTCATTTTTATAGGGAAAATATCCAACTAAACTAAAACCTCTAAGATCAGTGCAATTTATAAAGCTGAAGATGATACAGACCCTGCCAGTTATAGACCAATTTCTTTGCTATCTGTTTTCAATCGTATTTTTGAAAAACTAGTGTACAAAAGATTGATAAACTTCATAGAAAAAGAGAACTTGCTCTACCGTGGCCAATATGGCTTCTGCACCGGTCACTCAACAGAGCACGCACTTCAAGATATATCTTAAATGCAATACAGTCGAATATGGATTGTAAACACTATACCTGTGCTATATTTATTGACCTAATAAAGGCATTCGATACAGTTGACCATGGGATATTGCTGAACAAACTGTACGTATATGGGATAAGGGGACTCGTTCATAGTTGGTTTAAATCGTATCTAACAAATAAAATGCAATCGACCAAAGTTGGTGACTACATTTCGGACCGTCTGATATTGGCGTTCCTCAGGGTTCTGTCCTTGGATCCTTGCTCTTCTTATTATATGTAAACGATATACATAAAGTTTCTAAATTGCTCAAAATCGCCTTGTTTGCTGATGATACCACAACCTCCTCTACTCACACAGGAACTTGTCATGAAAACTATGAAAACTGTAGTGAATAGCAAGCTATCCAACTTAAATGAATGGCTTACTTTAAATAAATTAACCTTAAATGCTAAAAAGTCAAACTATGTCAGTTTTCGTCCGCATCAGAAACGACTCCCACATTCCATAATTATTAAAAGTTTTAATAATAAAACAAATGCTTTTGTTCAGCTTGAATAGAAAACCTATATCAAATATCTGGGTATATTTTTTGATGAAAATCTTTCTTGGAAATTTCACATTAATCTCATTTCCTCCAAAATTAGTAGAGCTATTGGTATTATAGTTAAATTACGGCATTATGTACCAAGAAAGATCCTATTCTCAATTTACAATTCTCTAATACTGCCTTATATCTCTTTTGGACTTAGTGCTTGGGGACAAGCTGCTAAACGTCATCTTAACAAATTATTAATATTGCAAAAACGTGAAGTTAGACTTAAATACTTTTTTGACCGTCGTAAAAGTGCAGTCCCACTGTTTTACTCTTGTAATATCTCACCAATAAATGTCCTATTCACCGAAACCATTGCGTGCTTGATGTATGACGTACATGCCAAAAGAGCTCCTATCAATGTCTGTGAAATGTTTTCATATGTCAGTGAGCAGCATTCTTATAACACAAGAGCATCAGCTAATAAGAATTTGTCCATTAAGCATTCTCGACTAAATATTCAATATAGATCATTTTCTAGATTTGGAGCCAGATTGTGGAATAATATTCCAC
>JANCMA020296803.1:0-12127 GCA_024336925.2 Zoanthus solanderi | reverse complement strand
AGCAAAAAAATGCTTGAATTTATAGATCCCTAATAAGAAATTTATTAACTGTGACTTAAAATTTTGTACTATATTTTAATGGTATTATATTTAATGGTATAACTGATACTAATAATCAAACTTGAAATTACTCAAAAAATCCTATGAAAATTGTCAACGAAGAAATAAGGAACAAAAGATTATTTATAAAAGGGATATCATGCCATTGAGTCAAACTTGACATTTCTGTCGTTTTTATGTACTTTTGTTAAATTAAAAGCTAAAAACCGCGATACACTCTTTCTTCAGATTAACAATTGTTGTATTAGGTTAAAAAAATTTATAACTGTTGTAAAACAATGGTCTCCAATATATATTTCGCTCTCATTCGAGCCTCTTCAGTTGGCCCACCATTTTGAACATTCCAGAACTTTCAACACGATATCATGCCACTGCTGCTATCTTTGTCAATTATAAATCTTTTTTATGATATTCTTTAACATATTGAAAGATTTGATATTATGTGTTTTAGAGTCTATACCATTCCACATCTTTGGACCTTGAAAGGCCAAGGAGTATTGGCCAAGTGTAGTTGATTTACGTGAAAGGTGACAGTCATCTGCATGTCGTTTACCATAACTATCTATCTGATATTTCAATCATCCTCAGGGATGCTTGCATCCTCTTAGTGTCTTAACACTGATGTCTGTGTGTCTAATCATAGATATATTCTATGTTTACACATGACTAGATTTGTAACCACACACCCCTCCCAGTTGACTCAGTAGCTCAGCTGGTAGAGCGGCAGTCTAGTAACCCAAAGGTCATGGGTTCAAATCCTACCTGAGTCAGTGATTTTTTCACTGACTCAAAAACAAGCGTTGGTTTAACTTCATGTATGTATCTGATAATTTGCTGAAAAGATGTCTGACAAATTTTTTGGAAATTGATCATTGTGAAACTTGAACCTAAAAACTGATATTTCAAGCTTATTTATCTCTTGTACTTTTAATATTTCTAGTTCCTTAAATACATGATGTGTACTCTCTCTATACTGAATTTTAGCTATAGCCCTGACTGCTCTTTTCTGAAGTATTGCTATTCTAGATAGTCTAGTAGGATAATTGTTGGCCCATATTATATACATTACAGTAATGTATGTAAGGGTAAACAAGAGTGTGATACAAGACTTTGGTTGTTTCTTTGGTTAAAAATTGCCCTACTTTGAACATAATTCCAATATTTTTTGATATTTTGTTTGTTATCAAGCTGATGAGGTTTCCATGTTAGGTTTTCATCAATAATCGTGCCAAGAAACTTACATCCCTTAACTCTGTCAATGATGTTTTTCTCAATCATTTAATGTAAATAGCTATAGTCTCATTCATAATTTTTTTTCTGTTTGAAAATAACATGTAAGTTGTTTTGGAAATATTTAAAGATAATTTATTTGCTTTGAACCATAAAGAAAGTTTATTTAATTCATTATTTGCTATTGTAAGTAAATGGTTTAAACTTTTATTTTTGTAAAATATATTGGTGTCATCGGCAAACAATGTGAAGGAAAACACATTTGAAGAAGAACTTATGTCATTGATGTAAATCAAGAATAGGAGTGGCCCAAGTACTGACCCCTGTGGAACCCCACATATAATATCTGACATTTGTGAGTCTACTCCTTTGTAATGCACATATTGTTTTCTGTTAGACAAGTAGTTCTTAAACCATAATCGTGGTATACCTCTGATTCCATAATGTTCAAGTTTGTTTAGTAGAATTGTGTGGTTAACTGTATCAAATGCTTTTGCAAGATCTAAGAAGATACCTAAAGTGTATTCACTGTTATCAAGTGCAGAATGTACTTTTTCTACAAAATCTAAAATTGCCATTGCAGTAGAGTGTTTTTGCCTGAAGCCATACTGGTTTTTGTTTAAGATATTAAATTTAGTTAAGTAATCTGTAAAGCGATTGTATACAGCTTTCTCTAAAATCTTTGAAAATGAAGGTAAAATTGATATGGGCCTATAGTTTTTGTAAATGTTATTATCTCCAGATTTAAAAAGTGGTATAACCTTAGCTATTTTCATTTTATCTGGCACAATGCTTTTTGTCAGGGACAAGTTTATAATTTCACTCAGGGGTTTAGAAATTAGTGTGATAACTTTTTTGACCAGAGCTGGACTTAGCTCATCTGAACTATAACTTGATTTATTTTTAAGGTTCACTGTAATAGATTCAATTTCACCTAGTGTCGTGTTCTTGAAAAATAAACTGTTGGTGTAATTTCCTTGCAAAAAAAGATTTAAAGTTAACATCCACTTCCGTGATTTTCTTCGCAAGATTTGACCCTATGTTTGAAAAATATCGGCAAAACTTATTTGCTATAATGTTATAATCTGTGTCTTTAGTATCGGTTGTCTAAAAAATGGGTTGGATAGTTATTTTTATCTTTAGATTTGTTAAGAAGTGAATTTATTATTTTCCATGTTTCTTTCATATTTTTTTCGGATTCTTTTATTTGCTTGTCAATATAATGCTTTTTGGAGAGTCTTAAAAGGTGATGTAATCCATTTCTATATCCAGTAAATTTATTTTTGTTTGTAATATTAGGAGACTTGATATAAAATTTATAAAGTAAATTCTTCTTTTTAATTGATTTAAGTATGCCTTTAGTAACCCATGGCTTGATATTTTTGGATTTCATTTTAACTTTTTTTAAATGGGAAATAGTCGTTGTGTGTTTCAGTAAATTTTTTCATAAAGTTATTATAATATATGTTAGGATCTTCATTATTTATACGTTTTTTCCAATCGGTACAATCTAAATTGCTTATGAAACTTTCCATGAAATGTTTATCATATTTTCTTATAAATTTTACTTTCTTATTTTCTTTAAAGATTTCATTAGTATTTAGTTTATGGACATGAAAAATAGGGATATGATCAGATATTTCAGCACAGAGTAATCCATTAATGCAAGCAGTCTTGTCATCAACAATATTTGTAAAAATGTTATCAATTAGTGTAGCTGTGTTTGTTGTGATTCTGTAGGCTTACCAATTAGTGGTTTAAAGAAAGATGAATATATGATGTCAAGAAATTCACCTGGTATGTCTGAGTTATTTACACCTAGTAAATTAATGTTGAAATCCCCAAGAAGGTAGCTATTTATATTTTCTTGGGTGATTCTTGAGTCATATCCACCAAGCTTTGTAAATAGCAATCTGGCTTTCCTCCTATCAGTTGGCGTTTTTAATTGTGCCGTGTGTGTGTCAAAGTTGGAGAAATTAGCTTCACAGCTACTCCAAAATCCGAGTATAAATAAAATTATTTGTTTGTTTTTTTGTTTTTGTTATCAAATCTGTCTTTTTAAGGTTGGAAATAAAACCATGGGTTAAACATTGAACCCTAGGCTAGCGTGAATCGACTCATTAAATAAACGTCTGGACCCCGAGGGGCAAAATAAGCTGTTGTTCACCTTTACTCTTAGGTTAACCTTTTAGGCTCGCATGCAATTTTTCTTGCTACTGTTCATTTTTTTTCTCACTTTTAAAGTAATAAATACACAATTTCCTTTGAAAATAAAAACAAAACAAAACGGCTCGCATTAAATTCAGCAAATTATCTTGCCGGTCAGCACTTCAGTTTACTTAAAACTTAGGCATTAATTATCTGGTTTATATCCTATATATCAGTGCCTCAGGGTTTCCTCTATCCATGGGCTATCTTGCTGCATCAGCTGTAAATTTTATCTGTAAAACTATCTTCAAAAAACAAAAATAAATACTAAAAAACTAAAGAAACAAGGCTTTATTATTTTAATGAATACGCGACGTTCTCGGCGTTTGATCAAGTAGCTGTCAATGCTTTTAAAATATAGATAGGAATTTGTATGTTTTATAACTAAATTCACCTATATATACATAGAATCGAAGTGACTGGAAACACTAGAAAGCGTATAACTAAATAAGAAAGGCGGCTGTCCCAATCTAATTTGCTCCATTTACTGATTACAAATATACTTTTCTGTTTCTGAAGCTTCACTAGTTAGTGCTATATTACATATATTATATACAACTAACCCAAGGAGAGAGGACACAGAAAGTACAAGTGGCATAACAGCCTAAGTAGTATGGATCGAAAGCTTAAATATCCTAAATTTGTACTGTTGACGAAACGCCAAGAAATATATATGAATCGGAATTTGTAAGACATTTTAAAATTTAGGACCGTTTAAATATAAAATTATATAGAGGTCGGAACTTTGAGATAAAGTACATTCTGGTAAAATTGGATCATCTTATCTTGCGTTTGCCTTCGCGCTCGTTTCAGCTTCATGAAAATGCCAAGATGCAACTGCAAAGTGTGAACATGACAAAATGAACTTTCTTTTCAGTGGCTTGCCTCATTGCTCACATTCGCAATCATTTGTAGTTTTTTGTCATGCATGTGCTTGCCTCTGCTTCACTAGTGTGCATCAGCTTTAAGTTTACAGTATTGGAAACAATGTTTATGGTATTTGCTAAGTGTACAGAACTCACTTGGAAAGTTTTACCCGAGCTAAATGGAGCTCAGGCAGGCATTAATTAAAAGAGAGCTGAATGATGAGTCTAAATATATGGAAGCAAAGCGGCTGATAAGAGCTTTCAGTATAAATGGGGCACAAATTGAATTACAAATCGTTTGATTCTTGAAAAAGTTATCAACGTATTTTTTGTTTAAAACCAAAAACAAAACAAAAAATAAAACAAAACAAAACAAACAAACAAATAAAAAAAAACAACACAAAGTTGATTTACAATGTGTAAAACAAAAGAAATGCACCGTTTAACTTATTTTTAGCAAAAAAGATAATCAAGGGAAACTTTGAATTCTTTCTTTTCGTTAATACGGTATACAATTTTAAAAATTGAATTTTCTTCTCGCAACTGAAATCACGCATCAGAAACTACTGCAGTTGGCGTGGTAGAGAGTCATGCAGTGGCACACGAAACAAAAAACATATTGACCATGGCTATAAGAAGCTCGCTGTTCACATTACCGCTGTACCAACGTTTAATTAGCTGATCTTTACTCACATTTTTTATCCCATCGTCGTGCATTATGTTTTTCGTGCGCAGTTAATTTAAGGTGGTCCACCTTCGAAAACTCATGAAATTGAGGTTTTGAGGAATAGAGGCAGGGTACCTTCAAACTATCATTTCTCCCAAAAGAAATCCCGAGAGTCTGAGAATGGCACAATGGTTTGATGTCATATAAGCAATGCTCACGTGACAGTGCTGTCCAGTTCTATTAAAATAATTTTCTGAAGGGCAGTTTCATACGTCCAAAGACAAAAACCATGCTATTTTTTTGTGTGATTTTGGCCATTTGCTGGTGACTGAGCTTATCATGCATGAAGGATAAGAATGCTCAATCTTTAATGTCGAAGAACTGTCTATTGGCACTGTGAATTTGACAAAAACTTTGGTACGATGAGTTTGATCCGCCAACAGTTTGTTATTTATGGACAAGGGACCAAGTAAAATATCAAGAACTATAGGAATTATATCTAAATTCAAACATTTCATCTCTGAAACCTGACTCTTTCAATTACTCACTAGTTTATCCATACCTGTATTATGGCAACATTGTATAAGTCTAATCTCAGAAGACTGAATGTTTTATAAAAACGAATTATTCGCATTATCACTAGATCATCATTTGATGCTCACACAACAGTGCCACCTATGACACTTGACAATATACATTTGCTCATTCATGTTTTCTGTACACTCTAACTCTATTTCCAAGTACGTTTCAAACTATGTTTAATAAATATTCTGTAATCCACCAGTATGCAACCTGACAGACTAATGACTATAACTATAAGGTCCACTTTAGCAGGACTAATATACTCAAATTCTCTATTGTCTCTTCTGGCAAATTATTATGGAATATATCTTACTGTACTGTTTAATTTATTTTCACCGTGTCCTGGAAAATACTCATGACATTGGCTGTTTTAGGACAGCCGAACAATTTCCCGACAGAATCTCCTGTACAATTTTTTCAAATTTCCCAGGACGCAATAATGGTCCACACTAAGGTTACAAAAAAGGATTAGGCAAAGTTGCCCAAAGAAAATGAGTTGAGACCGCTTATTTGATTTGGAGATAAACTTTATATTCTCCTTTTGTGTACTTTTTGAATAAATTCAAATTTTTACGAATAATGTCACTATTTTTAGACAAGACTCATAAATTGGCATGTTTCTTATTTTTTTCCCATTGTTTTCGTATCTCACAAACTCATTTGTATTAATATTTCTCTAAAAGGGTACAAAACTAGTACTTGACTTCAGGAATTTTTTATTACACCAACTATTTCTGTGCTTTTATTTAATGAGTGTATATTAGATTTGTAAACATTGCTCATTTTTGGAATTTGAGATTCATCACTAATTTTAAGTGTCAAATACAAACCAGACAATCCCTCTTGGAGACCAACCTAAAGTATTTCAGAGTTTTATTTTTTATTTGTACACTATACTTTCTTTTTATTGAGAACCAGTAAAAGTTTTCTCAGGCTTAATGTTCTTATTTTTGTCAGCAGTATGAGGCTCAAAATATTTTTATTTTGTTCTTATTTTTAACTGCATACATTATGTCTAATTTATACGTAGTGAAGGAGATAATACAATACACGAATAATTAGTGTAAAATACAGAACTTGTTACATTTGTTGAGTGTGATTGCTTCTTCTGTTTAAACATTGTTACTAACAGTTTTTTCTTAACATCTTAGTTTCAGCCTCAGATTGTTCTTAATTTCTTCTCATTTTCCAGGCGATTTGAGCCTCACTGTTATTAAGTTTGTTCTTAGAAAAAAGAGTGTAGTGGGCAAAATAATTGTTTTTCTTATTTTTTTATATTTATTTTTCTACACAAACAATTTAAAAAATATCCAGGAAGTTGAGGTTTGTGTCCTAGATCCATATAAACAGTGTCTGCAAAAAAAAAAAAAAATACTTTCGACCCACCAAAAGTTTTTATTTTTACCCAGTAAATTTATAAATGTTTGTAATGGGAGTAGTTACAACACCCTAAACAAAGCTTGCTGTGTTGCCAAGGCAACAATAGACTCAAACGCTTATTGTGCTGGCCATGTTTCACAAAGAGTAGTTGCAAAGTGGTAGAAGCTGTTTAAGAAAACTCGATATTGAAAAAAGAAATTTCAAAGGTAGTGGTTAACCTTGATCCCATATGAGCCAGACGTTGCTTTCATCACCTGGATGTACAATCATAAATAATAAAATATGGCACATGCGCGATGCTTCAAGTCTGTTCATGAATGGTTGAAGTGTGGTCAAGCATAGTTGTCTAGCTCATTCATGCCGGCCACACGTAGCTTCGTCTTTGAGCTACCTAGAACATTGAGAAATGTAACCTCAACCGGGCCGCGATTTTATAAGATTTTTTTATTAGTAACAAAGATGACTAGTAAAAAACATTTACGCTATCTAAAACTAAATCTATTGCATAGGTTTTGAAACTCTAAATTGAAGTTTGCCGGCCAGTAAGTTACTAAAATGGCGCATGTTAGACATGAGATTCAAAGTTGAACTTCAAAGTTGTATCAGTTTTAAAATGGAGAGAAACTGTTATCAACCCCTAAGCTATATGCCCTGACGAATAGTTAATGCTCGCAATTGAATTTAGCCCAAGGCTCTTTAAGGCAATGATTTAGTTATATATAAGAACTACAATCTTGAGTTTTCTGAATCTCATTTGAAACTATATCTGCACCACTCTTTATCTTCAGTACCGACTTTTTGTTCTATAAACATGTGCTGAGATGTTACACATGCCGAAAACTCTATAAATTCTCTATCACTTTTGAAACAGCTGTCCCCTACGCAATATAAACTAACTATTATCACGTCACTCACCGCCTCTGGCCTTTTCCTTGCATTATCATAGACACGTGAATCCACGCTTGGACACAATAAAAAAAACTTACATTCCTTCCTTGCCATCATGCAAGCTGAGAATTCTCGTAGGAAACTCAACTGCAAGGCGAACCTGTGAAGGTGTTTAGAGTTCCAACTCGCAGCAGTGAAATTACGCGACTGGGTGGCGAAAGATACACGACTTTTTATAGACAACAAAACTTAAAAACTAGTGTCAAGCAGAGGTGAAACAACCAAATAATCTAATTAAAATCAAACACAGCCCAGACTTAAATAGATGCGTCTTTATAGAAGGCCGTTGACAAAGGTGGATGCCTTGGAAGAATAAGGACATCCTAGGTAGAAGGGTTTCCCTTTTCTTTTGTTTTCTGCGGACCGTTATACATGTGAGAAAGAGTGCTTCTAGGAATTAAAGATTTCCTACCTTCAAAGCAATAACTTGCAAGGAATACATGAAGTAAAAGGTGAATACAAAATAACTTTCAAAACGTGACAAAATCTTAGGTGTGATGGACCAATTACCATGACTAATGCGTGATGCGATTTCTAATATAGCAAACAACAAAAAGACTGATTCCTGCCTTGCTTCTGATAAGCGAAACAGGATTCCTATCTGCAGTGCTAAAAACAGAATTTTAAAATAAAACGAAATTACTGACACGGTCACAAACAACTGTAGCGACAATAAAAGCCGCAGTAAAGAATTATAAAATAATTTGGATAGTACGTGCGTTTTGATTGGTCAACAAGTGTATTTCACACAGCTATGAAGCACGAACATTACATGAACAATATTATTGACCGTCTCTGAGTTGTAAGAATTAAGAGTTTCATGAGAGAAATAAAACTATATAAACGCTTCGTAGTTCGTCTCTCCTTTGTTAAGTCGGAAACCAATAATTAATAACCCCTCAATGTTTGTTAGAATTCTCAAGCAGGTGAAAACCCTCTCGAATTCTTCCAAACGTTCGCCTCGGTTTTCACCAGACTATGATGGCACGGAGAACATGTTTTATTTTTTAAATATTAATAAAGCATGATTTTCTAATTCTAAGTACAAGAACGCCGAATGCCTTTAGTATAAAACAAACACACACAGTTATATATAGGTTCTTATGATTTTTGATGTTTTCAGTTAGAATAGAATATGAAAAAAGGTTAACATTTTAACATACAGATAAACAAGTAATGTATCATATGTTATAGAATAACCTGATGAAGCAGTACTCTACACAAATAAAGTAATAGTTGGCTATTCAAAACATATTTACTTTAAGTTGCTGTTATTAAAAGTTCTGGCTATAAAAATAGTTATACAAGAACTTGCGTACAACATTGTAATCTGATGATAATTGAATTACACACCAATTTAAGTTCATGTTATATACTGACTGTATCCAGCTGATAAATGTAAAATGCTTTAGGGTTTCCCAATTTGTTTTTCTTAAACCATAGTTATCTTTAGTTCTTCACACAAAGGCAGATGTCTCAATACTTTGTTTTGTTATGTTTTTAATTTACGATAGAGTTCAAGAATGCACTCTCTAATTGATGAATTGAATATTAGATGTTGCAAATTTGATGAATGATCACTTGCTTGGTTAGACAAGAAAAACATAGCAATGAATGGTGGCGAAAGAAGCACCAGAATCTCTCATCCTTACGGTGGCCCATAGGGGACATGACGCAAAAACACTTACATAGTAGTATCACTGCCACTTATTAACTGGCGCTGCCACTTATTAACTGGCATTGCCACTTATAAACTGGCACTGCCACTTATTAACTGGCACTGCCACTTACATAACTAGCACTGCCAGACAATAACTAGCGGCTAACCCTAACCGTAACCGTAGGGTTTGGGTAAGGGTTCAGTATCAGTTAATAAGTGGCAGTGCTAGTTATGTAAGTATTTTTGCGAAATGTCCTCTATGGGCCATCGTACATCCTTCCCCTGAAACCAAAGCTATAGTAAAATATATCTTTTGTCTGTAATTATTGTGCGCTGATATTCAGTGCATAATTTTGTTGAATCAGTTTGACGGTTAATTAATTCAGATTTATTTATATTTTTTAATATTTATTAAAAGCGAGTCCTGGGCTCCACACGTGGGCAAGTTTGTCGATCTCAATCTGGCTCCGAGGGTTATTCTCCGGGTTCACTGATTTTCCTCCCCGCTGGAAATCTTCACGCCTAGATCTGAGCCACTGGGCAACCACTTCCTTCATAATTGACGTTAAATTAAGTATTTATTATATATTTTTTTATTTACTTGCCAGTGTGAAGATTTGTCAATGACTAAAGGTTATTGCACCTTTTAAAGTCACCCGTGCTACACTAAATAATTTGAACATTCGATTGTTACTTGTTTGCAAATTGCTCGCACAACGTGTAATACGTTCATAAAAGGAACCCACCCTTCTCTCAAAACATTGATTTCATTGAAATTATCATCTACAGTGGAGCTCTGTCGAAGCACTTTCGATGCTATTTTGTGTATTTGTAATTAAGACGTTCTCGAGAGACAAACTGCCTGCATACATATTTTACTTAAAAATTCTTCTTCTTCTTCTTCTTCTTCTTCTTCTTCTTCTTCTTCTTCTTCTTCTTCTTCTTCTTCTTCTTCTTTTTCTTCTTCTTCTTTTTCCTTTTTAACTCGTCTCCCTCAGAGTGAGAGTTCTTATTAGTGAACTGCTTGCTATCATATTTTATCTCGGTGAGAAAAGATTGGAGGAAGTTTTGGTCAACGTTAAAATTTGTTTCTGTTGTTATATAGATTAGGAGCGATATTGTTCCTTTTCGAATTTATACTTTTCGTTATTATATAACTTTTAAAAGTGCTAGATATGATATTGTCTAAAATTTAATGGTTTACCGCAACTTTCCTTTAGTTCCGTAGCACGCACCGTAAACCTTTTTAAATTCTTTCTTTCCTTTCTTTTAAAGTACACTGCATTTGCTTACGCTTATCAGCTCTGCGGTCTGCATTTGATGAACACCTAGATATTTTCTTTCAGATGATTCCCTTGCGCCTGTTAAAGGGTTTTATCATATTACACAATCTTTTAAACTGAACATTTCTGCCTTGCTTTACATTCAATAAGAAAAGAGAAAGATAAACCTTAACACTGGCCATAATATGGTCAAATCTCAACTGCAAAGGGAGAAAATTTCAATACTCTACTAAGAAAAGTATACAAGTATTGAAGTCTGTAATAATATTTGTTTGCCTTCTTTATTTCCGTCTATCTTTGACCGAGTGTCTTTCTGCAATCGGCAACAAAGCTAATTGCAAAAGCTCAAGCTGGCAAAAAAGAACCACAAGATTAATTCAATTTAGAATATATTTTTAGATATTGATTAAGTATAACAATGAAGAGTAACTTTACCTCTTCAAGACGTTTTTTTAATTTAGCCCAATTATAAATTTGGGTTTTGTATTTTTAGTTTGCACTATTAGTCGTGATGTTATGAAAAGATCTTTGTGGTTATGTTGTAAGCATTTATTTAAAAGCTAATGCTAAATAGAAGCTTTGAAAAAACAGACTTCAACAACATCCCGAGTTAGTTTGGCTTTTCTTTCGTCGCTATTAATTAAATTCCGTACATAACCAGACATTAAAGTCAATGTAAATATCGCGACACAGACTCAATTAGCTCAATAATGACTATATATGATACATCGGTTCAAAGCTGCGTTTATATAATGCACTCAGTTAAGTTGACTTGTTGCCAATAGCCGAATGTGGCTTCAGAACTCATTTGGTAGAGCGCCGTTCAATCGGTTTTGTAAGGGCCACTGTTTCAAATTTAGTTGAAGTCCGAATTTTTCTCCACAGTTTCTAAAATTGCGTAAATAAACTAGAAAATCTTTTGTTAACGTCACTGGCAATAATTGAGGTACAAAGTATGGCAAACCGTTACTGCCAAAAGTCATCCAGTTTTCTAAACCTGTTAAAAATACCACACTACATATCGAGATATTCTTACAACTGGTCTAGTTTTCCATACAGGGTATTCAGTTTCACACTTTTCCTATCGGGATGCTCATACAATAGGTCCAGTTTTCAATACAAGGCATTCAGTTTCACACTTTCCCTATTGAGATCTCGACGAAAACTCGACGAGAAATAGCAATCTCGACGAAAACTCGACGAGATTCATTAAAACTCGACGAAAACTCGACGAGATGAAGAA
>JANCMA020296802.1:0-21974 GCA_024336925.2 Zoanthus solanderi | reverse complement strand
CCTGTGGAATATCTTATACGAAAAAGAATTATTACAACATTGCTTCACTGAGCTGCGAAAAAAGGCAGTCGTATTTTTATGCAAAAACTTGATCATGAGATGTTGCGTGACTAATTTGGCGGAAATTTATGGCGATCCGATTTTTTTCGGATCCGGTCCGGGTTTTGTCAATCGGATGCAATCCGATCCAGGTTTTGTCATTCCGATCCGATCCGATCCGGTCCGGGTTTTGTCAACGCCCAATCTGCTCCTTTTTTAGGCCACATAAAAGTGAGTTACAGTAATCTAACTTCGCCGTCACGAATGCATATAGTAAAATTTCACAATGTTGGAACGAAATGTATTTCTAATTTTTGCGATATTGTGTAAGTGAAAGAAAGCCGATTTCCACATGGTACTAATCTGTTTGTCCATAGACAACGTGTCATCCAACCAGACACCAATATTTTTGGCTGATTTCGATACATATATAATGTCATGACCAATCTGGATCGAATCTATATTTGGTTGTGGGCGATGGCGAGCATTAAGCACAAGAAATTCAGTCTTGTCGCCATTTAAGAGTAGCTTGTTAGCAGTCATCCATTTGTTTATGTATTGTTTATGTATAGTCATTACAGTTTATGTATGGTTAGCATTTGTTATTGGTCAACAGTATCGCAATATTCAACGTAGTTAATTACAAGTCCCTTAATTTTTGAATAAACATGATTTAACAACAACATTTTGGTGTTCCTGGATGGAAAATTGTTCAACAGCAGTTTAATATAACCAGAAAATGCCACATATGTAATTATAACGTTAACTTTGCCTTTACTGTCCTCAGTAACGTACAGTGGCACAGCGAGGTTGATCCCTGTGTATGTGAATGGACGATCAACAAATGTCCGGCGGGCCAGGAGCAGCATACATTTACCATTCATGCTGCTTCCATTGCGTCCACCCATGCCGGAGCACTTTTTCGGCAAACTGTTTTCCACGCACGAGTCAAAACAGGGACCTTAACTCTGTCAATTTTATCTTGACACCAAATGTTGTTTAGGGCGGGCTGATGGATTTTTTCTACGATAAATTGGCAGCGTGGTGCTTGACGTTCAGTAGGATGGGGTGTTTTTGATCTTCAGTTAATCGAGTTGGCAGCGGGCGTACCACTTAATTTTATCGTAAATAACACGGTGGCCTGAAGTTTAGCTCCCTATGATAGTAATACATTGATAAATAGCATCATGCAGCAAAAGTAAATTTAGGTTTCGTTTGTTTGGCCACTTGAGTTGAGGTTCTGCCTTCTGGTTTGCAAACAAAATGTTTGAACGTAAACATCTTGACGCCGAGCGGATAACGTATAAATTCTATTCTAAGATTTGGTAAGACATACTTGCAAGCTCTTGCATGGTGAACTAGGAACCTACTTATGCCACCTTTTGTACTAGTCTATACCGTTGTGATCGTCGTGATGTGTGCCTGTTCAGCTATATCATAAGCTGTATGTGTTCTGTTCTAGATTATTTTCTTCTGTGATGTCCCACCTGCGCCAGGATGTGGTGGGGAAAGCGCTATTGCTGACGTGCGGGAGATACGTAAGAAACTGGACAAATCCGTGGTTGAGAAATTTGACAGACTTGGAATCCGTTATTGTTATCACTGGGCTGATAAGAAACGAGGAATGTACAAATCCTGGCAAGACGTGAGTACCACTTTTCATTGCTCACATCATGTTACTACTATTTAGCCGAGAAGATGAGTCAGAAGATGGGGTCAAATGATCCCTAGAGCCCAGCTCTAAATGTGCTATTCACTTGCGATCTTTGAGGCGAAGGAGTTTAGTTGTTTTAGTATCAAAAATATGTTTGAACAAAAGAAAAAATGATAAAGTGATATTAAAGAAATTGCATTCTAACTTATGTCCAGATTCTTCTTACACCGAGCAGACACTCAGCAACAAGTACTCTTTGGAGAGCGACGACGTTTGTTAATGGACTCATCAATGGCAACAATCTTGCATAGCCAATTAGAATGCAGTATTGCTACGAGCCCATTAGTTGAATGACACCAAAACTTGTTAACGAATAAAGGAGAACGTTCGTTTGACCGTACTAAAATAAGAACTCACAGATTTTAAAGTCTTAAGTTTGTTTAATAAGAAACATTAGAAACCTACATTTCAGTTGGTTCTAACTATTCTAGACTTAATAGAGTTTGATTTTCCATTTCACTCTGATAACTTGTGCACAGGCCAGGGCTACTTGAACCTTGAGGTGTTTTGTTAGTTGATACTTGTGTGAAAAACAAAACTACGGTAAACTACAGTCAACTCTCGCCTTACGGCCTCCTGCTATTACGGACACCCCGCTATTACGGAATTACGGACACTTTGTGTGGTCCCAAACGCACATTTTTATTGTTTTAACTCTCGTTACAACGGACACCTCTTGAAATTACATACTATAGACTAGATATATTGCCGTTGAAGACTGCATAAATTTTGTTGTGTCCATGACTCGTTAACCTTTAGCCTACCGTACATACTAATTGCGTGGCATTTTATTTGTTTGGTGATTGGAAATGGATTTGCGTTTTCCAGGTCGACCTTTTGCTGTCTCCTCGCTAGTAATTCCCTCCGATTCTAAACGCAAGGCCACCCTTGCCGTTTCACTACTTTGGATGAGTATATCAAGTCTCTCTAAGTAATTTGTTTTACCACAGAATTTAAAAATTACTGGAATCTCAAGTCCCAAGCCCGCTCCTCTGTTTACTCGTTTGCCACAAACAACTGCAACTCCATGGTGATCGTCTCATAATCCCAAAGGAATGTATCCAACAATGCGTCCATTTTCTCCCGTAACAGCCATAGCATATCTATCCTTAGCATTTTCTGGTTCACGTTGAAGAGCCAACCCTTGATTGATCTCTGGCTGAAACACGTCTTTGTAGGCATGGTGTCCGCTCATCCATGAGTAATACATCTTACATTTTGTGTTCTGCTCTTGACTTTGCATTACTTCAGACTGAATTGCTGAACTGTCTTGAATTGTATATTAAAGTTACAGATTGATCAATACTGTAACGTGTCCTGTGAAGATTGTGTAAGCACAAAGTGATACTGTAGTTTGTTTACACTAAGTGATGTCACCGGATTTCACACATTCGTTTATACAATGCATTGTTGGTCTCTTGTTTCAAGCTAGTGAATCACACACACGGCTATTCCAGGCTGGCTAGCTTTAATATCAGTCTTATTCAAGTCATACCTAAAGACAAATCAACCAGAAGAGCAAGAAATTAATTGCCACTTGAACAGAAGTTCCGAAATGTTGAAGAATATGAAAGTAGTAATAGTTCTTTAGGGATACGCAAGCTTGCCGAGAAATACACGTGCGGAAAGACGCAAATAAGTAGCATTATCAAAAACAAGGAATCAATTAGAGAAGAATTTGAAAAGGGACTTCCTCAAGGAAAGAAACGAAATTGCATTGCACTTCTCAGTTCACCGATTTAAACGATGCAGTCTGGGAGTGGTTTAAAAAGAAAATTGACCAACGAATTCCTGTCGAAGGGCCAATGATTCAGGAATTTGCTACTAAAGCCGCCGAAAAGCTAGGTTACAATGAATTCAAAGCCTCAAGCGGATGGCTGACAAGATTCAAAGAACGACACAATCTTTCACAGCACAAAGTTTGTGGAGAATCTGCAGATGTTCCAGTAGATACAGTAGTATCTTGGAAAAAAGTCTTAGCTCTATCACGTCCGGCTATGGAATGCAAGACATTTGGAACCTAGATGAAACTGGGCTCATATTTCGTGCACTTCCACACAAAAGTTTGTCTGCAAAGTCAAAGAAGTGTAAAGGTGGCAAGAAGTCAAAGGAACGCCTAACTGTTGTCCTGATAACCTCTGCAACCGGAGAAAAGAGAACCAATTGTAATTGGAAAGTATACCAACCCACGGTGCTTACAAAATGTTAATAGACAGGAGCTTGCATGTGAATACTATAGTCAAAACAAAGCATGTATGACGTCTGATATTCTACATAAGATCTTAAGCCAATTGAACAGGGTCTTTAAAGTGCAAAAAAGATCCATTTTGTTATTCCTTGATTCTGCTGGTTGCCATCCATATGATTTAAAGGGACGCTACTCAAACATCAAGCTTGTGTTTTTCCGTGAATTGCACATCTGAGTTGCAGCCGCTTGACCTTGGAATCATCCAAGTTTCAAAATAAATTACAGAAAACTGATGCTATGCTATATCGTAACAATGGCATCAAGTGAAATGAGTGCATCGGAGATAAGTAAATCTCTCAACGTCATGCAGGCCATGAATTGGATGGGGGATGCATGGTGTAATGTTAAAGTCACAACAATAGTGAAATGTTTTGCTGCTGGAGGAATTTCCAGCTCTACACAAATTAATCAAGACGAAGAGGAAGATCCCTTTCCTGATCTTGATGAAACTGACGAGCTTGAACATTTAGTTAATGAGGTTTTGCCACATGACAACATCAACGCAGAAACGTACCTGCAATTAGAGATTGAGCTTCCCATTTGTTACTGTGTCGACAATGAACAGCAACTGCTAGATTCCCTCAATACCAGAGAACAAGATGAACAAGTAGTCACATCTGATGAAGATGATGATGAAGATAATGATAACGAAGATCCACATGAGACTATTCCAACTACCAGTATGAAGAGTTATCGCGATGTTGTGGCTTCTGTGAGGGATATTGAAGTTTTCCTTATCCAACGTGGTCTTGTTGCAATTGCCAGTGAATTTTGCAAGCTTGAGTAGTAAAGTCGCAGAAAATACTCTCAAAAAACAATCACGTCAAAGCACACTTGACAACTATTTCTCAAAACAGCCATAGTAACGTACAGTATTTTAATATCTTTATATTGTTTTATTAGGGCATTGTTTTAACAGTAAAACAGTAAAACTGAATGCCTATGTCCTGCATTCGTAATTAAAGTTCATTATTTCATTTATTGATACTTAATTTGATGGTTTTATCATATTAACGATTATAAGGGATGTTCTGAACAAGAAATAAACTATTTTTAACCAATAACTGATGTTTTTTTTCGCACCCCGCTATTACGGACTCTCGCTATTACGGACACCAATTTACGGTCCCGAGGGTGTCCGTAATAACGAGAGTTGACTGTAGTGGGTTTTACCCCTTTAAACTACCATGAAAAATAGTGGCCCTGATTGCTAGCAGCCATGGACAGCTGTTTCGGCCTTTTTAGGCCTCATCAGCATGGCAGAGCTAACAGACATGCTCGGGTTCCCAAAACGAACATAACTAATAGTAAAAGCGGAATGCTTGTGGGATGTGGATGTTCATCTTTATAGCCACATACCACAAGTATTGCGCTTTTACCATAAACTTTTAATATTTTTGTTTCAGCCAACAATAAAATACCTTGGTCAGATTCTGACGGAGCTAGAGAATGCTAGCACCGACTTTTGGCAGACTGGTAATTGTATTCTTGCCGTTTGTCACAGCATCTTACTTCATCACGATACAGCGAAAATAATAAAAGGTGAACTTTTGTTATTATTTATTGACTTTTATAACAAATTATTAGTTATAGAGTATTTTGTAAGATATTACCAATTATTATATGAAATACAGTTGTATACTGACTGGTAGCAAGATGAGAAAAATGATATCCCCACCCTCCCCAGTGGCGATACCATTCTTATCAACACATATGTGTGATGTCATTTTTGAACCAATCAGCTTTTAGCATTTTCGCGCGGTTTTCAATGGTCCGCGCGCGCGGTGCTTTGAGTAGTTTGTTGTTTTTCACCTGAGCAAAAAATTTTAAAAAGCTGTTCATACCTATAGTTAACGTTGTAAAATGGAAAAAAAACCACACAGAAATGCCTTCCAGATTCGTGGATGTTACTGATAGAGAGCTAACACAGTTTTTAGAAAAAATATAAAAGGTTTGTGAATAATTATTACGTCTTGTTGATTGTTTCAGCAAGTTTAGTAGCCATTATTTACCTTCAGTTTTTTGAAGACAGGAACAGTAAATACTTATGCTGATAATTTTTGCTTTTTATTTAATTTCGCTTGACTGTGAAGATTTCATATAATAAAAAGAAAATAACATGGCCGCTTGGAGATACGGATTTAATCTTCTTGTGTTGAAAACATCTCTCACTCGTTCGCTTCGCTCACTCGACACTCAAAGATAAAATCCGTATCTCCACACAGCCATGTAATATCCTCTATTTTCACACTTATATATTTTGCATATTTACCCTTCTCTTTTCATAAGGGAGCAGTGACTATAGCGCGTTATATAGATGAGAAGGGTGTTTCAGCACTAGTACATTGTAGTGACGGATGGGACAGGACGTCACAACTCACCTCCTTGGCACAACTTCTTCTTGACCCTGAATACAGAACTATGAAGGGGCTTCAGGTAAGTACTTGGTATTTCAACTACTTGATCCTGATTGCCGAATAGACCATTTTCGCATCTGTAGTGGCTGCTTTCTACAATGACAGCGGACTCAATTTGTACAGTGTTAGCCTCGTTTTGTTGTTAAATATTATATTATACAAATTGAGTCCGCTGTCATTGTCGAAAGCAGCTACTGCAAATGCGAAAATGGTCTATTATGATCGGGCTTCAGGCATGAAGGGGGGAAACACAGGGTTGGGAGGAGGGTACACACGCAGTTTACGTCCTCGGTACAATTACTACTTGATCCTAACTTGATACTAACCCCACCTGGTTAGCCTAGTTGGTAAGGTGCCAGTCTATCGTGAGGGACATAACAAACTGGAGTGATTGTATTTAGCTTCAACCGTTCAAATTATGTTAGTATAGGTAATCACAAAACTTTGAATGCAATTTAGAAATAATTTGCACTAGTGGGTTTTTCAAAAAGTATCAAAGTTGCTTGAGCTCGTAACGCGAATGTAATTTAACCTTTTTGAAAAACGCAAGAGTGCAAATTTATTTCCAAACCTAACTAGAAAATTCGTGTGATTACCTTTTATTAAAATACACAACAAAGCAAGTTCTGTTGTGCACACTGGCAAAACTCTGACAGCAAATTATAAAAACTTTGGACTTTGAACTTGGCGCATCACGCCACCATAGCAAAAGATGTGATTGGTTCTTACCAAACCCTATTGTTTCTTATCCAGTCAAAAGTAAATAATTTTATATTGATTATAGTACCTTTTTTTTACATTTAATTATAAATACTATAGCTGAAAATGTTGACAACGTTTCTTTGTCATTTCGAAAACATCGTCAGGTCCTTGTGATCTAAGATAAAAAATGCGTAATTGTATGTTCCCTGCGATGGTGCGTGACAGGCCGGGTCAAGGCGAATGAATTAATTATGCTTAGAACAATAATACATATATAAACAAAAAGAAACTAATGAGCTCAGGCAGTAATCT
The DNA here is from genome assembly GCA_024336925.2 of Zoanthus solanderi. NCBI lineage: Eukaryota > Metazoa > Cnidaria > Anthozoa > Zoantharia > Zoanthidae > Zoanthus > Zoanthus solanderi. The sequence continues at coordinate 14,542 of JANCMA020296802.1, read as the reverse complement.
GATTACAATGGTGTGAGGGATAAAAATAAAAAAGACTCGCAGATTACATTGTAAAAATTACAGCAGTAGTTAGTTAGAAGTTAGCCGTTACGCTCTGATTATCAAGTCGCATAGCGTTGACAGTTATTGTCTAGGGCCACCAATCAGTGTGTGCGACGTCACAGTTGTTAGCATATGTAGTCTGTGAAGTTTCGAAAATAAATGTTGTTGAGAATCTTGAGAAAAAACGCTAGAAGGGTTGTCTTTTAGTCAGTTATTTAAATTACTTAGCCTACCGAAGGCAAATGCGAATATATTTCCCAATTATCTGCGAAACCTGGGTCCATTTTCTAATGACACCCGTTGCCCAGTACAAAATTTGAAACACGTACAGTGAGCCATATAGAAAGTAAAGAATATAACACGAAGGTAAACTAAAAGTGATATAAAGCCAATAATAAAGATGTTTTATTTGTCCGCCATAGTAAACTTGTTTCGACGTTATCAAAACGATGACGTAGTCAATCTAGATTTACGAGTTGCAAATCGAACCTATTTATTTACTTTGACGTTCTACTTCACATTTAATATGTATTATGACTATTACTCACAAGATTATTAAAACTAATTGTCTTAGTTACAATAATAAAACAAAAATTTTGGGATGGGTCGTTCAAAGTTCAAATTAAGCCCCGTGAGTTAAGCAAAAACTCTAGCAGCGATTGCGTCTCTCTAAAAATAAGGTTGAAAATAAGAACATGGGTTAAAAAGTTTAACCCTGGGTTAGCGCGAATCGGCTTTGGAACAAGTGGGCCAAGCATTGCATTTGGTTGATTTGCTGGTTATTAATTTCTTTGTGCCCTTTTATTATTTAAAAAATGGCCTTTTTAAACTATAGAGTAAAGTTGCCAGATTAATGACATTCAAACCGTTGAACATGTGTATATGATAGATTTTTTCTTACTTTCTTATTTTGTTTGTTTACGTACACAAAAAGAGAAAATCAGTTTGAAAATGACAGAAAAAAAAAATTTTCATGATTTTTAGCGTCCGAAAGATGCTAAATTTTACTTTAAAAATTGTACTAGGGACTGGGGCGAGATTTTGGGTCGTGACGTCAGTTGGTTTGCAAAATAAGTGCCTGTCTCTTGCTTTACTTCAAGTTTTGCTTTAAAGTTGCATTTGAATACCCTTATTTAATGTCAAGTGAATCTGATTATGGCGGGCCGGATTTCTAGTTCTGTAGAATTCTTTTTCTTTGCCGTGTTTTGCGAACCAACTGTCGTCACAAGTGACGTTTAGGCAGCGCGGTTTATCGCACAATTTTTAATCCGAAATTTCGAGTATTAAAAAAAAGGAAAAAAATAAAATGTTTTAGACAATTTCTGGAGCTAAAAATCTTGAAACCCATTTTTAACACTGTGGGATAACAAAATAAGAAATTTAAAAAATCTGTCACATACACTTTAAATGATGAAGTTCATCGTTTGAAAATATATTGAATTTGATTTTTAACATTTCTATCAGAATTATCTCAGCGCTTACTAAGTTAGATAAGTATACTTTCAATACTCTTTCTTTCATAAGAATTCATTTTATACGAATATTGAGTCTGAAATCTGGGAATTTTTTAAGAACATTTTACGAATAAATTCGGCCTGAAACTTTGAAAAAAAAATCAAAATCAAAATCTACAAGTGCTATACATAACTGCATGAAAATCTTTTGCTATACACGGCAAAACCTGAGTTAGCTAAAGCCCCGTCTACACGAGCAATTTTTATTTGAAAACAAAAGATTGGAGACCGGGAACTATGGATGACATTAAAAAAATTGCCAATTTTGAGTGTTGTCCGGTCTACACCGACAATTTTCTGTATGTGACAATTTTTATTTGCCACATAAAAACTAAAACGCCAGTTTTTCAGCAAATATAGTTGTCATACAAAAATTGGCCAATTTTGTTCATCTACACGAGCAAATAAAAATTGCCACTATAAAAATTGTCACATAAAAAAAATTACGTGTAGACGGGGCTTAGGACAAAGACACTGGCCTTATAAGTACGATGCAAATAAAGTTTTGTGTGTCATCATATATATGTAGGCTTTCTTGCCTACAGTTTGGCCACAATTGAAGACTAATTCAAGAATAATATTATCCGTCTTTTGAAAGCAAAACAGAACCATCATGTGTGAAGCCATAAGAACAACCACATGTTACATAGCTCGGTTTATAAAAATATATCTAAATTATTATAATATCTGTGTCTTCGATTAGCAAATACATCTTGCCACAAATTCTTTACTTAGCTGGCACAATTTAAGACATCGTGAAAAATAACAATGAATCGTGTTCGAAGATTCAAAGCCCTACGTCTTTGAAATTTATACAAAACAACAACAGTACTCACCGAGCTGCCCATTTCGCTATATCCTTTATGGCAGGGTCACATATAATCACCCTCCATACAGTCTCCCTAATAAGTAAGTATATACCCCCTTTTTATATTATAGGGAGACCCACAGGCCCTAACTGACATACTAGCAAGAAATGTTTACCCCTATTTCACTTCACTGGTCACTGGAATAAACTTCGAGGGCGACTCGGTGATCATGTGACTAAAATAAGAGCCAATTACAATGTATTTGAATGAAAAATGTATTTTGAACAATGCAATAAATAGTGCAAAAACTGTGTGATAAAATAAAATGCAGGATCCGGTAAAATAACACAATTCATAAAATCATTATTATGTTCTTTTACGGACATGCAATATAAAATGACCGCTTTCACCGTTTCAACCGCTCATACATTGCATGCTTAATCCTATTCATCGGTGAGGTTACGTTTTTCACATAATTTATACATGCCAATGATGCCTTTCTGGCTTCTTCTTGTACAGCGATATGTATATATGTATAAAAATGACCGCTTTTACGTGTTTATTGCATCGTCTTCGATGTCATGCCATCTTACTTGTATAGCGATATATAAATACTCTTTCAGAATTCCAAGAAAGGAAAAAAGAAACGAAAACATCGCTAGGTTGAAAGTTATTCGGATACCAGATATTGTGTATCCAGCCTTTTCTCTTTTGCAAAATGTCAGAAATGACTCACTGTTACGATGTTGTTCAACGTCGAAGTGCTCATTAAACTCCTTTAGCATATTATCAAATCGTCGAGACACTCTGCTTGCCGCAAAGAAAGGAAAGGCAAACTTAAAGGCGATAAGAAATGACCCACTAACCTGTGCAACCCAATACCAATGACAATGTCGTATTTTGGTTGTTCCGCTCAAAAGGTCTATCATATCAAATAAAATTAGAAAGAAAAACACTGTTGAATGGACGACAAACCACAGCTGAAGGGAAGCTGCGACTTCCTTTGTATAATTTAGTAGGCATAAAAATCGTCTTTTTGCCGTGCTTATATCATGATAGTTTTCAATAATCAAACGCTGCGTGAAGTCTATGTGTCGCACGATGTCTCGAGTTAAAACAAAAAACACACAGCACATCACTACTCCGCCTTCCAAAGCCCAAAACAGTAGATGTACAGAGATATCCTTGTAGAATGTATCTTCAGTAATTGAGATATTGGAGACAGAAGTATTTGTGAAATTGTGAATTCCACAGAAGTTAAAGAACACATTCCCTTGTTGATCTGCAACGTACATCATGGCAACATCAAGTGTACCAACTAGGAGGAAGATACTAGTGTAAAACCAATCATTTTTATTAGGACCTATTTCTTCTTGCTCTCCATCAGGTCTGAATTCAATGCGAGGAAGCAATCTTGTCGTGGAGGCTAAGAATTTATTCTTCGGATTGTAGAAATATGCAACCGCCAAAGTATAAGTGATACTTCCTGACAAGAACAGCAAGACCATTAACACGAGAGTACCAACTGGTTCACGAGGAAGCAGGGGATTACTAATGGTCATTTTTGATCTCCAGTATTTGTGTGCAATGTACATCTCAAATCCAAATGCTCCCCAGTGGAGTAGTGCGAAGATAACAGACATCGCCATGTAAGGCACTCGCTTCCGCCATGAGGAACTAGCCCGGTACCAACAACACGGTAAAATAAATATAATATGAGCCGCAGCCCTAAGAAAGTACTCCTTTTGTAAAAATTTGAAAGCTCTTATATCTGTAGTAAAAGAAAATAAAAGATGTTTAAATCTACGATAATCATATATAAATGCTTGAGATTTCACTCAAAAGTTAATACATTCAAAACTCTGTTATATACCTGTTGCGAGAGAGAATAAAAAAGGATGTGTGAATAGGCGATATAGAAATGCTAGCTGGATAGATGGTTACGTGGCTTTCATAGCGTATCCCTCGATCAAAATTCACTCAACAACTAACATTCAAAGCTAGCACTGTTATGAAATGAGAATTAACAAGGGTGGGTGAACAGACGATAGAGAAATACTAGATAGTTGGTTTTTATTGGATATCCCTCGGAATTCACTAAATAACCATAACATTCAAAGCTCTGATACTTATATCAAATGAGAATAATACAGGGTGGGTGAATAGACGATAGAGAAATACTGGATTGTTGGTTTTCACAGCGTATCGCTCAGAATTCACTTGGTAGTTATAACATTCAAAGCTCTGATACCTTTATCAAATGAGAATAAAAAAGCCATAATGATTAAAGTTTACTATTTCTAATACAAAAATCTTTCCTTTATATTTAAAAAGACAAGAATTGAAACTCGCATAAGCTGCGGTTACAAGTCGCATGGGTTCGATATTTTCGTTTCCTGTAAATTGAGCTGAACCGAAATATGCGTAACTTGAGCAGACAAAATGATATCGTTTGACTTAAAATCGGAAAAATTCAGCATCAGCATCAGCCTAATTTATACTTAGATCAAAAAGACCACAAGAATTAGATCATTTGTTTTCAAGCTGAATGGAAGAGTAAAGCACCAACTTTTATAAAATATTAAAATTCGAGATTTTAAATCATGAAAACCTTAGCATGCAGGAGATCAATACAACAACACGACAGGAGCTCATAAATTATTACGTCGAAAAAAAGGGAACCAAAAAATTATTTCAAAACAGATAAAAAAAAAGTATAGAAATTCTGAAGAAGTTAAAAAAATCCTTCCCGGGGAAGTTCACAGCCTTGTGTTTCCAGATTGGTCTGATGTCAAGATTAATGTGACTTATACAGATGTATGAAACTAAAATGACAAGAATGGAGAAAATGGAACGCATCCTAAACTCGTTCATCAAGAAATGGTTATACGACGAAAAAAATATAGAAACTCTGGATTGTTGATTTTCGTAGCGTATCCCTCGCAATTCATTGCTTCGAAAAATTATAACCTCACGCAAAGCATTGATATCAGTACCAAATTAATTAAACAGGGAAAATGAAAAGACGATATAGAAATACTGGTTGGTTGATATTAATTCCAGATTGCTCAGAATCCACCGCTTGGAATAAGTATAACACAAAAAAGCTTTGAGATCTATAGCAAGGTAATAAAATAGGATGGATAAACAGACGAGATAGAAATACTGGATGGCTGGTTTTCACAACGTATCGCTCAGAATTCACTCAAAAACAATATTCAAAGCTCTGATACCTGTACCAAAGGAAGATGAAAAGACGATATAGAAATACTTTTGGTTGATTTTGATTCCAGATTAATTGCTCAGAATCCACTGCATGAAATAATTATAACGTAAAAAAGCTTTGATATTTGTAGCAAGGTACTAAAATAGGGTGGATGAACAGACTGGATGGTCGGTTTTCACAACGTATCGCTCAGAATTCACTCAATAATTATAACATTCAAAGCTCTGATACATGTAGCAAGTGAAATTATAAAAAGGATGGCTGAATAGACAATAGAGAATGGATCTTTAGTTTTAATAAAGAATGACAATAAAGAATGGATCTTTAGTTTTAACAGCGTATCGCTCAAAATCAACCTAACAATTATAAAGTTTATACCTGTAGCAATTTGCAACAAAAGAAGCCGGTTAGATGAATTAATGTAGGATGAAAAGGTTATAGAAACTCTGGATTGTTAATTTTCATCAATGTATCGCTCCGGATTCACCGTTTGCAATAATTATAACATTTAAAACATTGGCATCTGTAGCAAATTAATTGAAAAAGGGTTGATGAACAGACGATTTACAAATACTTGATGGGTGATTTCGAATGCGTTTTCCTCAGAATCCACCCAACAATTGTAAAATGAAAAGCTCCGATACATGTAGGAATAAGGGAATAAAATAGCATCGCGCGTGTTTCTAAGACGTAGGAGAACAGGTGAAAAGTGTTGATGGAAAACGGGGCAAAACCGAGTTATCTCTGCTTTTCAAGTGTTCTTCACGCCATAGCGTTTTCTATTATTGTCTAGGAACACAAGCGATATTGTTTTATTTCTTTTCGAAAATAATTTCACTTCCGTCCTGAAAATCTTATCTGGCTTTTGCGTGAGATTCCTATTCAATTTTAATCAGAGCTAGCGTTACGTTTTTTCCAGCCTATTTTCTAAATAGGAATAAAAAGCATGGATGAATAGACAATATAGAAAATACTGGTAGGATGGTTATCACAGATTATCGCTGAAAATTCACTCATCAGTAATTATAAGTTTCAAAGCTCTGATATCTGTATTTAGCCAAGGAGAATACGAAAGGGTGGATAAATAAACGATATAGAAACAATGAAAAACTAACTAGCGGTACGGTAAACTAGTTTGAGCTGCGTCGGTGTTTCTAAAGAAACAATTTAGAAATAAAATGTAAATTCTACACTGAAAAAAAGAGAGAATACTTACTGACGTTTCCGACGTTAGTCCTTCGTCGGAATAAAGGGATGAGAAAAACAAAAAATGTAGAGTTTATATAGGCAGAGAGATGAAAAACTAGCCAATAGAAACAAGGTAGCAGAACTAGGGAAAGGAATTAAAAAACATACCATTTCCTTGCGGAATAGCTTGAAAAGGTTCGGCATCTGAAATGAAAAATGGTCGCTGTAAATGATATACAATAAAAAACTAACTGGAGATAAACTAGTTTGATCTGCGTCGGTGTTTCTAAACAAACAATATAGTAATAAAATGTAAATTCTACACCGTAAAACAGAGAGAATACTTACTGACGTTTCGGACGTTAGTCCTTCGTCGGAGTAAAGGGAAAAAAAACAAAACATGTAGAGAAACAATATAGTTGGCTTTACAGCGTATTGCATTTGATCCACTCAGTACTCTGAAAAATATAGCAAACGAGAATAAAAGAGGGCGGACGAACAGACCATACCAAACAAGGGACTTGTACTACCTGGTTTATATTAAAGTACCTAGCATATATAGCTGCACGGAGCACCACCCACCCACGATTTGCCCAAAAGGATAACCCTTAATCATAGTATTTCCCTTAAAGAATCATTTGCAATGAATTTACCCATTTCTTAAGTCTGAGGGGAATCACTTTTCCGTCGCAGATAGTAGTCGTTGTCGATGATTTTTGTAGTTCGTTTTACCTGGGTGCTAGGCACGTGCTCTATTTCAACTACACATGCTATTGGGTTTCATACGATACATTTTCAAAATTCCAAAAATAGTTGCTTTAGCATGATAACTGTGTTATAAAGTTTACTAATACTAATACAAAAATCAATCCGTTACATTGAAAAGAACAAAACATGAAACGCACATACGCTGCGGTTACAGGTCACATGCATGGGACCTTTCCGTTTTCTGGAAATTGAGCTTAACGACATATGCGTAACTTGAGCAGACAAAATGACATAATTTGATTTAATATCGGTAGAATAATTCTTCACAAGAAGTATAGGTCTAATGTAAATTTATACACGGATCGTTAATTTTAAAACTGAATGAAACAACAAAGAAGCAACTTTTATAAAAGTTTAAAATTCAAGATTTTAAATCATGAAAACCCAACGGGAGGTCAATAAATCAAAACAACACTAGCTCAAGTTACGTTGAAAAAAGATGATCGACAAATTATTTCAAAAACAGATAAGAAGAACTACAGAAATTCTTAGGGAGATAAAAGAAGGCCTCCAGGCAATTGACACATCAGGAATCCTGGTAAGATTCCAAGCCTTGTGTTTCTACTTTGGGCTCTTGGCAAGATTAATGTGATCTATCCACATGTATGAAATTACAATGCAAGAATGGAGAAAATGACTCACATTCTAAATTCAAATGAAAGCATAAAAGGGTGGATGAATGGACGCTATAGAAATACTGGATGGTTTGTTCTCACAACGTATCGCTCAGAATTGAATCAGTTATGATTGTTAGATGTTAAAGTTAGATGACAAGAAGGACAAAACGGAACACATCTTAAGCTCGTTCATCACGAAGTGGTTAGGACTACTCTGCAGTCTCACAATGGGACAAGTGAGGTGTGGCATGTAGGCGGCAGAAATGGTTCTCCAATTAAATAAGTTGCACTTGGGAACTAGAAAATGGTAGCACAGGAAATTAAGCAGCTAAAAGAAAAGAAATAAAAAGAATCTCGTTGACACAAGGTCGCACAATGCTTGGACAGGAAGGGAAGCAGGGGAGAGTATCCTGGAAAAGCCGTTGTCTAATGGTACCCAGCAGAATCATTTTCCTTGTGAGATCAGTAGATGCGTAAACCAAGCCGTGACTCTTAGAATTCACTACATAATTATATCGTTTAAAACTTTGATATCTGTATCAATTGAAAATAAAAAGGTGGATAATTGTGCGATATAGAATAATGGACACTAAAGAAATACTGGATAGGTGGTTTTCACAGCTTCTCGCTTAGATTTCACGCAATATTTATAACATTCAAAACTTTGATACTTGTACCACACGAAAATAAAAAAGGGTGGATTAATAGACGATATAGAAATACTAGATAGTTTTTATTCACAGCGTATCGCTCAGACTCCATTCAATAATTATAACATTTAAAGCCCTGATATCTCTGGCAAGTGAAAACAAAAACGGTTAAATGAATGGACGCTATAGAATTTTACTGGATAGTTTGTACTTACAATGTATCGCTCAGACTCCATTCAATAATTATAACATTTAAAGCCCTGATACCTCTAGCAAGTGAAAACAGAAAAGGGTTGATAAATGGACGCTATAGAAATTCTGGATAATTGGTTTTCACAACTACTTCTCGCTCAGAATTCAGTCAATAGTTGAAACATTCGAAACTCTACTTGTGCCACGTGAGAATAAAAAAAGCTGGATGAATAGACGATATGGAAATACTGGATAGTTGGTATTCACAACCTCTTCCTTAGAATTCATTCAATAATTGAAACATTCGAAACTCTGATACTTGTACCAAGTGATAATAAAAAAAGGGTGGATGAATAAACGATATAGAAATACTGGATAGTTTGTTTTCACAACGTGTAGCTCAGAATTTACTCAATAACTATAACATTTAAAGCCCTGATATCTCTAGGAATTGAAAACAAAAAAAGGATGGATGAATGGACGCTATAAAAATACTGGATAGTTTGTTCTCACAGCGTATCGCTCAGACTCCATTCAATAATTATAACATTTAATTAAAGCACTGATAACTCTAGCAAGTGAAAGCAAAAAAGGGTGGATGAATGGACGCTATAAAAATACTGGATAGTTTGTTCTCACAATGTATCGCTCAGACTCCATTCAATAATTATAACATTTAAAGCCCTGACACCTCTAGCAAGTGAAAGCAAAAATGGGTGGATGAATGGAAGCTATAAAAATACTGGATAGTTTGTTTTCACAATGTATCGCTCAGACTCCATTCAATAATTATAACATTTAAAGCCCTGATAACTCTAGCAAGTGAAAACAAAAAAGGGTGGATGAATGGACGCTATAGAAATACTGAATAGTTTGTTCTCACAACGTATCGTTTAGAATTTACTTAATAATTATAAAATTCAAAACACTGATACTTGAACTAAGTGACAATAAAAGAGGCTGGATGAATAGACAATATAGAAAAACTGGTTTAATTAGTTGGTTTTCACACGGCGTATCGCTCAGAATCTATTCAATAATAATAACATTTAAAGCCCTGACACCTCTAGCAAGTGAAAAAATAAAAGGGTAGATGAATGGACGCTATAGAAATACTGGATAATTGATTTTCACAACGTATCGCTCAGAATTCAATCAATAATTACAACATTTGAAGCTCTCACTGATACCTGTACATAGGAAATGAGAGAACAAAAGGGTGAATGAACAGATGATATAAAAATACTGGGTATAATTGGCTTTCACGGCGTATTGCATATAATCCTTACAATAGTTATAAGAATCAATGTTCTGAGAACTGTAGCAAACGAAAATAAAAAAGGGCAGGTGAACAGATTAGACCAAACAACAGAGTGTGCTTCATGGTTCGTATCCACGTTTTTAGCTTATAGCTCCACGGAGCACAACCGACCCACGATTTACCCAAAAGGATAACCCTTAATCTTTTTATTTTTATAAAATAAACATTTGCAATGAACCTACCCATTTCGTTATCTTGAGACGAATATTCTTGCCGTTTCAGACAGTAGTCGTCGATGATTGTTGCAGTTCGTTTAACCTGGGTGCTTGGCACGTGATCTATGTCAACTACAGAATGCTATTGGGTTTCATACGAAACATTTTCCAAAATTCCAAACATACTTGCTTTAGCATTAGAACTGTGTTAGAAAGTTTACTAATATTAATAAAACTAGTAGTAATCAAAGATTAAAAAAGTGCGTTCGATCTGTAGCTCCCGAAAAATTTAAAGTATTGATTGAGAGAAGGATTCTGCGCTGCTTTCAGTCAGTGTCATAAAGCAGTTGCAAAGTTGGACACAACAATAACTTTTAATAGTTCAAGATGTTGATACTTACCACGAGTAATTTAACTGCACGTCTAAAAAATAAGATACCAGTTTCCGGCGGTCAAAAAATTTCACATGAGATCGAGGCCATGTTTGCCACGCAACCAGCATGTCCAAGATGGCGTCCAAACCATGAAATTTTATGGCATAGGAAAATCGCGGGAATGACCCGATTATTATGCGTTCTCCTATCGTCGAACGCAGCAAAAATCAATCCTTTACATTGAAAAGGACAAAAAATAAAACTCACATAAGCTGCTGTTACAGGTCACATGCATGCCGGAATTTTTCTTTTCCTGGAAATTGAGCTGAATGACATATGCGTAACTTGAGCAGACAAAATAAAATCATTTCATGCAAAATCGGAAAAATTCCTCTTCACAAGAAGTATAGGACTAATTTAAACTTAGATTGGAAAGGCCACAAGAAACGGATAATTAATTTTAAAACTGAATTGGGAACAACAAAGAACCAACTTTTAAAAAAATTTAGAATTCCTGATTTTAAATAATGAAAACATAACGGGGGGTCAATAAATCAAAACAACAGTAGCTCAACTTACGTCGCAAAAAGGTGAAGCAAGTTAATTCAAAAACAGATAAGCAAGAAATATAGAAATTTTTAAGAAATTAAAAGAAGGCCTCCAGGCAATTCACACATTAGGAATTGCGGTGAAGTTTAAAACTTTGTGTTTCCAGTTTGGGCTGTTGTCAAGATTAATGTGATCTATCCAGATGTATGAAAATACAATGACAAGAATGGAGAAAATAGAACACATCCTAAACTAGTTCTTCAAGAAGTGGTTAGGACTACTCCGCAATCTCACAATGGGACAAGTGAGGTGAATAATGGACGCTGTAGAAACACTGGATAGTTGGTTTTCACAACGTATTGATCAGAATTCACTCAGTAATTATAACATTCAAAACTCCGATACTTGTGCAAAGTGAGAATAAAACAGTGTGGATGAATAGATGATATAGATATACAGTACTGGATTGTTTGTATTCAGAACATATCGCTCAAATTCCGCTCAATAGTTAGCAAGTGAAAACAAAATGGGTGGATAAATGGACGCTATAAAAATACTACATAGGTAGTTTTCACAGCGCATCGCTCAGAATCTCTTCAATATTTATAACATTTAAAGCCCCGACACCTTTAGCAAGCGAAAATAAAAACGGTTGAATGAATGGACGCTATAGAAATATTGGATAGGTAGTTTTCACAGCGCATCGCTCAGACTCCATTCAATAATTATAACATTTAAAGCCCTGACACCTTTAGCAAGCGAAATAAAAAGGTTGAATGAATGGACGCTATAGAAACATTGGATAGTTTGTTCTCACAACGTATCACTCAGAGTTAAGTCAATAATAAATAACATTTAAATACCTGATACCTCTAGCAAGTGAAAACAGAAAAGGGTGGATGAATATAGACGCTATAGAAATTCTGGATAGTTGGTTTTCACAACTTCTCGCTCAGAATTTAGTCAATAATTGAAACATTCGAAACTTAGATACTTGTCCCACGTGAGAATAAAAGAGACTGGATGAATAGACGATATAAAAATACTGGATAGTTGGTATTCACAACTTCTCGCTCAGAATTCAGTCAATAATTGAAACATTCGAAACTCTGATGGTTGTACCAAGTGATAATAAAAAAGGGTGGATGAATAAAAGATATAGAAATACTGGATAGTTTGTTTTCACAGCGTATCGCTCAGACTCCACTCAATTACAACATTTAAAACCATGATACTTCTAGCAAGCGAAAACAAAAACGGGTGGATAAATGGACGCTATAAAAACATTGCCTTTTATTGTCAGACTGAGTTTGTTCTCACAACATATCGTTCAGAATTAAGTCAATAATTATTACATTTAAAGCCCTGATACCTTTAGCAAGCGAAAACAAAAAAGGGTGGATGAATGGACCGCGCTATAAAAATACTAGATAGACAGTTTTCAAAATTCACTTAATAATTATTACATTCAAAACTCTAATACTAACACCAAGTAAGAATAAATGAGGGTGAATAAATAGACGATATAGCAATACTGGATAGTTGGTATTCAGCGTATCGCTTAAAATTTACTCATAAATTATAGCATTCAAAGCTCTGATACCTGCAGCAAATAAAAATAAAAAAAGGGTGGGTTAAAGAGACGAATTCGAAATACTGGATAGTTAGTTTTCACAGCTTATCGCTCAGAACTCACTCAATAATTACAGCATATGAAGCTCTGATACCTGTACATAGCAAATGAGAGTACAAAAGGGTGAATTAATAGACGATATATAGAAATACTAGATATAGTTGGCTTTCACTGCGCATTGCTCATAATCCACTCAATAGTTAAACGATTCAATGGTTTGAGAAGTGTAGCAAACGAGAATAAGATAGGATGGATGAACAGACACTGGATCAAACAACAAACTGTACTTCCTGGTTTATATCAAAGTTCCTAGCATAAAGCTGCACGGAGCACCATCCACCCACGGCTTGCCCAAAAGGATAAACCTTAATCTTAGTATTTCTAATAAAATAATCATTTGAAAGGAACGTACTCATTTTGTAAGTTGGAGGTTAATCTTCTTTCCGTCGCAAACATGTAGTTGCCGTCGATTATTTTATCAGTTCTTTTAACCTGGTTGCTTGGCGCGTGCTCTATGTCAACTACAGAATTGAATTGGGTTTTTTGTGAAACAGTTTCCAAAATAGCAAAACTAGTCGCTTTAGCAAGAGAACTTTGCCATAGTAGTAGCAACACAAAAGTCAATCCGTTATATTCAAAAGAACAAGAATTGAAACTCACATACGCTGCGGCTACAGGTCACATGCATGTGATCTTTTCGTTTCCTGGAAATTGAGCTGAACGATATATGCGTAACTTGAGCAGACAAAAAGATAGCATTTGGTTAAAAATCGGAAAGAGTCCTTTTCATAAGAAGTATCAGCCTAATTTAAACTTAGATTGAAAGACGACATCAGTTGGATCATTTGTTTTAAAAGTGAATGGAAAAGTAAAGGACCAACTTTTGTAGAAACTTTTAATTCAAAATTTTAAATCATGAAAACCTAAGCAGGAGATCAATAAAACAACACGACAGTATATCTCATATTACGTTGAAAAAAAATGAAACAAATTATTTCAAAAACAGATAAAAAAGAAGTACAGAAATTCTGAAAAAGTTAAAAAAAGCCTTCCCGGGGAAGTTTCCAGATTGGACTGATGTTAAGATTAAAGTGGCCTATCCAGTTCTAATTTTAAGTTGAAAATCTTAAATCATGAAAACCAAAGCAGGAGGTCAATAAATCAAAACAACAGTAGCTCAAGTTACGTTGAGAGAAGGTGAAAGAAGTTATTACGTACTCGGGCTACCTCGACTTGCAAAAGAGCACGTGATCATGGAATGCAGGCGGCGTGCGATTTGACGTAAGTGGTCGAATGTGATTGTACTTGCTTGCTTTCTTGGTTGTTCTCGGGTTCATTTCTTAAATGAAGAACAGTTATCTTTGTGTTTAGCTTTGCTGAAAAGGCTTTTAATCAAAACTCCAAAAGGCTTTCAAACCAAGCTTTGCTGAGACTGAGAAGAGTTTCAAACAGTTTTTTCAAGTTTTCTAAAAGATGTCTTCCTATGAACTTCTTGCTCCGACGG
>JANCMA020296696.1:0-12127 GCA_024336925.2 Zoanthus solanderi | reverse complement strand
GTGTGCATAATCGATTGTGATAACGGAAAAAAATATTGTTGAGTCACCATTTATAGATAAGATAACCTTTTTAAAAAAAAGGAAAAAGAAATCATCGCTTTTTATGAAGCTTCATTTACAAGCATAAAAGACTAATGCTCATGAAGACGCGCCACTAGAATTTAAAAGGTCAAACACTCTAAGACAAGAAAGAGACCCATGCTTTATTGTGTTAACAGATCGGTAAAGTAACTTGCAGTGTGTGACTTGCCTGTTGCTGTCAGAAAAATTATTCAGTTGAATGTTGAAAGCAACAGTGCCCATGTTGTAGCATGAAATTTGCTTCAGTAGCACTCTCTTATAAGACAAAAGACATTTTGAAATCAACTGTTATAAAGAATGATCTCCTTGCGTTGTTATTGTCAATGTTAGAACACATTTACAAATCCGACAAAAATTATTAGACTTAATACAAGTTGATATTGATAGAATTAATTTGGAAAACTGCTTCAAAATCGAGGTTTTTAAAATACAGTCAAAAATATTTAAATTGCCCTCAGATGATGAAGCAGCCAGACGAATTTGATTGTTTCATAGTTTGCTAAGTTCTTGCATTATTAGTCCATTCCTTCTTTGAAGTTGTTTGTTTTTGAGATTTTTGACCATTGTCTAAGCGATTTACAATACCTTATTACACGCAAATAACATGGGTATTATATTAACGCATTCGAAATTTACTCGGTAATTAATTAACGCGGATGAAAATAAGACTTTATATACCGTATAAATTTATTCGATTAAACACCTCGGCGTTTGTTAAATTTTTCACGACTTGAGTGCCGCATTTATTTGAGGGCAGCGTTTATACGAGGGCAGCGTTTATTAAAAATCCAATTTATTTCTTGCAA
Source organism: Zoanthus solanderi (assembly GCA_024336925.2). Classification (NCBI taxonomy): domain Eukaryota; kingdom Metazoa; phylum Cnidaria; class Anthozoa; order Zoantharia; family Zoanthidae; genus Zoanthus; species Zoanthus solanderi. Next base: position 11,240 of record JANCMA020296696.1, on the reverse strand, counting down.
ACAATATAGTATAGCTAATAAACACTTAAATTTTAAGAAACAGAACCATGTTTTAGTGCTTGTCTGAATGGTCATTTTCTATATTCATTCATTTTGATTTTTGTATGCACATATATGTATGTTTATATGTATATACATATATACATACAGTCGATTTCAATAAGGTTGTCCTTGAAAAATAGATATACCTTACTTGTGACTAGACATATCTCTTATGTGACCAAATATACAGAATACATTAGATAAAGTTGGAATGCAGTGCCATCCATTTGCCAATCTTTCAAATACAATGCTTCTTCAGTTCTCTGCAGTTAGTTACCAGTTTCTTCGGTGCATGTCAAATTCCCCACGTTGGCCTCGACAAGTTGAGGTGGGGGTTCAGTAGTTGTCAATAAACCCACCCCCTTGGACAACAATTTTGTTCAATAGAGAGTCCATTCCCCCACTATCCCCGACCCTGGCCCGAGGAACGTGGGAGGTGGGGGTTTCAAATGACTGGTGCATACACGACTGGACTCTGTTTAATACGTCTACAAGTCTCAAATTGTGTCTAAAGTTTCCATTTCACAACTTTTTTAAAAACAAGCTAGAGTTTTTTTAACGTTATTTGCCATTTGAACTTCCATACAAATGCTATTAATTTCAACTATTTTGCCACCAGAATGGCGTCGGAAACCGTGACAAGGCCTATCGTAGTATGGATGAAGTCAGTGTAATGAATAGGGAGACGTGCGCTCAAAAACTGCTAGTTCTAACAAATTTATTGAACACTGCATTCTCTTTGCAGATTGGACCAAAACAATGGTGCGGAAAAACCTTTGAAAAAGCTTTCACTGGGTCAAATTTGATAGACAAGCTTTTGTGCCAGAATCACAAAGATTTTGATTGTCGAGAGAAAGCGAGACTTTTTGCACAAGAATCGCTAAAACAACGTCATTTTTATAGCATTGTAAGATCGCCCACATTTGAAGACGGCGAGCAGTGGTACTATTGGTCAGCGGATGACACTCTGAAGAACAGCGATATAGAACAGCAAAATAAGGTAAAACGCGTTGATGTGTCTGCGCATCTGTTAGACAGCCGTGTAACTATTGATAAACAGCTATTAAAGAAATGCCAACACAGTAAAACCTCGATTTAACTAAGTGCCAGGGAACTGGACAAATTGCTCGTTATATCAAAAGTTCGTTAAATCGAAAACCTAGATTAAAATGCATTAAAATAGCCAAACAGTACGCTACACGAGGTTCTGGAAATATCGGAGGTTCTGTACATGTTAGAAAATTTAATGATATATAAGTTAAGACGAAAATAATTGTTTTACCGGAGTTGTGTAAGATCGGTCATGTGGGAGTGAGACATGGTGTTTGAGGGAAAATGAAATGGCAATTTTGAGAAGGACCGAGAGAGCAATAGTGAGAGCAACGTGTGGTGCAGAACTGATGGAGAAAAAGAGGACAGAGGGTCTAATGGAGATGTTGGAATTGAAGGAAACAGTGGTTCAGATGGCAAAGGTGAATGGAGTGAGATGGTACTGGCATGTGTTGAGGAGGGATGTTGGGCATGTTTTGATAAAAGCGTTGGAGTTTGAAGTGAAGGGCAAGAGGAAGCGAAGACGACCAAAGAATATGTGGAAGACGCAAGTGGAGAAGGAGAGCAAGAGTGTTGGTTTGGAGAAGGAGGATGCCATGAATCGAGCGAGATAGAGAGTGGGAGTTGGAGAGATTGCTGTTAGAGTGGGGTAAATCCGGCCATCCCCGTTTACTGGGATAAACCCGGGTCAAAATTGGATTGATTGATTGATTGATTGATTGATTTGAGACCATATTTGGTAGTATTAGCTTTGGATAACAATAAGAATCAGTTTCCTCTTAGACCATACTTGGACGAGCACAGCTCAAAACGAATAACTTCAATTCCAAAAGAAGTATTGTTGCACTAATCTCATCTCAAAGATGGTTTCTATTCTCTGCTTAAACGGGCGAGACTGACACATCTGGTAAAATCCATTTCGATCTGACTTCTGATTGGCTGCTCCAAAACATCTCTTATAATTTCTGTATCACAAGAGCCTTAAAAGCCTTTAGCTGCTTGATTTTTTAAGGTTTTTTTTTTAAGTTTTTCAGGGAGAAACAGACGCCAGACTCAAAAACTTCCTTGTTGACTTTCAAGTCCGCTGCCATTTCCTCTCCTAAAATTCCAGCATGTGTAGTCAATTAATGTGCAAAAAATCTGGCACGCTTCGAAAATGGATTTTACCAGATAGATATCTGAACAGCATAACTAGAATGCTACTGAAGATAAATAGCAAAACAGTTACTGATCATCAGCAGGAAAGCTAAATTGCGTGCAATTCTACAATTGGTTTCGCTTCAAGTGAAGCGAACGAGGACATCTTGTGCAACAAGTTAATATAAAAAAAATTATATTGTACTTAGCAAATCTTTTCACATGAATGAATTAGCATTTTATAAAATGTTACCTTAATCAATGAATAGTAAAAGTTAAGTGGTCTATGAAAAACCCGCTCCTGGACGTTAAAAAAGATTTTCCAAAATGTTTGGATTAGTCCTTGAGTGATTGGGTTAATCGCAGTTTATTCAGTCGACAAACCAATTCGGTGTTTATTTTAAAGTTATTTCAAGAAAGCAATAAAACATACTTTTCTCTAGGTCTATGAAAATAATAAACCACGCGGGACGTTTGGGGAACACGCGCAAAAATTGGGGTTTCGTTTTTTTTTTTTTTTGCTCTCACACCAATTTTCGAGCCCAAGAAACGACCGGAAACGCTTGCTACGCAGGTTAAAGAAAAAAAAAACAAATATTTACGTCCTAAAAAGATCAATGTATTTTAAGTTAATGTAGAAACACGAATTTATACTTATTTCACTTAGGAGTAAACACGTATCAAAACTATTTAGTTTCACTGAAATGCACTTTATTCAATATTCAGATAGATTAGTGCTATCTCTCTTCAAAAGGAAACAATCAAAAAGTCGTGGGCTCTTAAAATTCCTACCAGCATCTACTGAGTCACGTGACGAATATGTTAATTAGCCACGTGGAATATACCATGCAAACATTTCTTTCCAAGACTGTATTTTTCAATAACAACATATTTTTTCTAGCGTCGTTTATAACCATGGAAGATCAGTTAACCCTTTCAGTGCCAGTTGTATTTTCAAATTCTCCCAACCTGAGCCCATACTTTTCATTGAACAAAGTTGAAAGAATTTGACTTTTAATCTTCAGTAGTTGGCTTTGTTTGATCAGTTCTCGTTTTCTCATCACCAAATGTCATATTTTGTATGTGTTATATAAGGAGAAGTTGGTTGTTGATAACTGACTGGCACTGAAAGGGTTAATTATTCCCGGCAGGATTATGAGTATAGGTTTTATGAAGGCGATTTGAATAAAACATGAAAAAAACGAGATAAATTAAGCTAATTTAAATGTCATAATTAGATAAAATTAGTGCGACGTTTGATGAGCTACTTGGAATACAACGAGGTTTTGGTTTCAATTTTTTTCATAAAAATGCCTTTTGTAGCAAAGCTATACTGAACGTTTTATTAACGAATCATACGAATGAAAAAGGAGTTCATTGCTTAAAATTAAACAAATATTTTTCATCAAAAAAGCGTATAAACTTATTGTACTTAGATTAAATAACGATTGATATCAACTAATAACTTATTATTCTCTTTCGTAAAATCAGCAAAGAAAATGAACTTGAAAGGCGAATCCTTAATTTTTGTCAGCTTTCAGTTGGTTAAAAAACCATACGGTTAAGTGGCAGATCTAAGAAAATATAACCATTTTATTTTAACAACCTAGTTAATGAATATTAAAAATACGGGGTAAGATTTTCTTGTGCTTCCAAGCGCAAGAAATGAAGAACACGTTTGACAAAAATTCAACAACGAAATAATTTTTTTGCAAGACGCTTAAATTGTACTTTCTTTATACAAGACGGCTATTCATAACATTTGCTCAACCTTCCTCCGAGTTTTTTGTGATACCAGTCTGGCAGTGGTGCCAACCAAAACAACCATTTAAAACCAAAGTTTTTACGATTACAAAAATACCGCAAAAGGATATCTTTGATCTTTCAAGCGCAACAAATGAATAATCATTTATAGAAAAATTGAAATAAGGAACAAAATTATTTAAGATAACCAATGTTAGATTTTTGTCCCTCGGTAGTTACTGAATGTTATCTCATAAAAAAAGAATAAATTATTTTTAAACTGACCTCTGTGTGGCATTTCTATCCACGGTGCCTCAATGATGGTTGATCAACCAAGCCTTGGTCAGGGCACTATAGCACAATAACACACAAAATAACGATATCATATGATGAGTAAAAACCTACACCCCGGAGCATTATACAACAATAGCACACAAGAAGAAGATATTAAATGATGATATAAACCTACACTCTCTGATCTTATTGCCCTCATAAAGTCAAACGACTGTCAAGCAACAAGACATAAAGTTATTAACTTCATACCACTAACACATCCAGCCACCAGCGGGAGCTTGTAAAAAAATTGAAACAAGCTACAAAATTTTCACAAATTGGTGAAGATATCAACAGGTTGTGAAATTAGTTTACAGGTGAACAAGTATGCTGCACAGATAGCCCACCCGTTGCCGGCTAACACTTGATTCAACGAAAAGCTGTTTTCCATTTGCGCTAATTACTAAAATGATGTCAATACATAGATATTCACTTGCTCTATGTTTTTTTCAGGATTAAAACAAATGGTTCTAATTATTCAAATATCTCTTTTGCAACTGTGCTATAAATCCTTTGTATGTATATATAACATACAAGCTAAATGAAAACAACCGCTGGTTTTAAATCGCGTTAAGTAGTTTACAGAAGAACAATATTTCCAAGATAAAAACTTAAAATCATTTTCGCTCTGGTTTCGTCAACATCTAAATTTGAGAACGTTATTAAGTGTCGTTTTTTTTACCTTTTTTACGCAAAGTAGCAAGTGCCTTGCAGAAAACAACTCGATGTCAAAAGAAAACTGTCAACATCACCAGCTCAAATCAAAAATGTTTATACAAAAACATAAAAAACGTTGAGTGAAAAGGCAAAAACATAAACTAAAAATGTATGAAAAGCGAATTCATAACAGCCAGTTCCTTATAATGTCAACGAGCCCTTTTATTCTATTTTCCTTCAACCGGCATAACTTTTACTGGCTGAATAAATCTGGAACCAAGCAACTGAGTAAAGAGGATTCAGAATCTCGTCAAAGGAATCCCGAATCCAGTCAAAGGAATCCAGAATCCCGTCAAATGAATCCAGGTCCCAGTCAATGAAATCCAGAGTCCCGTCAAAGGAATCCAGGTCCCAATCAAAGGAATCCAGAGTCCCGTCAAATGAATCCAGGTCCCAGTCAAAGGAATCCAGAGTCCCTTCAAAAAATTCCAGGTCTCAGCCAAAGGAATCCAGAGTCCCGTCAAATGAATCCAGAGTCCCGTCAAAGGGACCAGGACCTGTCAAAAGAATCCAGGTCCCAGTCAAAGGAAACTAGAATCCCGTCAAAGGAATCCAGGTCCCAGTCAAAGAAATCCAGATCCTAGTCAAAGGAATCCAGGTACCAGTCAATAAAATCCAGATCCTAGTCAAAGGAATCCAGGTCCCAGACAAAAGAATCCAGATCCCAGTCTAACCCAAATCCAGTCAAAAGAATTCAGAATCCAGTCTAAGGAATCCTGACAAAGAATAGAAAACCCAATCTAAGTACTCCAGAACCCAGTCAAAAGAGTTCAGAATCTAGTGAAAGGAATCCAGAATGCTGACTAGGAAATCAAGAATAAAGTCAAAAGATTCCAGAATCCTGCCTAAGGAATCCCAAATCCAGTTGAAGCAATCCCGAATCTAGTCAATGGAATCCAGAATCCAATCAAATGAATCCAGTAAAAGGAATCCAAACAAAAGACAAAGGAATCGGAAATCCAATCCAAGGAATCCTGAATTTAGGGATAGGATTCCTCAAATCCACGCAAAGGGAACTCGAATCCAGTCAAAGGAACCCACAATTCATTCAAAAATTTCTAAAATCCAGTCGAAAGGGATCCAGAATACTTTCTATTTATCTATTTCTTAATCTCAACATAAATGGTAGCTTTGGATTTGAACTCGCGAGACCTGCGACTAACAAAGTAAAAAAGTTTATCTTCCGTTTCTGTAAAGTGAAAACGATGACAGGATATTCCCTAAACGGGGCAATAATCCATCGAAGATTAACTTCCAGGAGACAATGGTACTCATTTATAGACCCCTGAAGGATGGAAAACTGAGTCGGCTTTGACATAAAAATAGGTCCCACAAAGATTTAAACCTTTCTATGTCGCCCTTTGCGACCAGAAGAGTGCGAAATAAATGAACTTTCTGTATATGCAGCTGATTGAAACCAACATCACCAGTGTGGTGAAGAAATGAATGAGCTCAAAGCGTTCTTTATTAATTGTAAAGGAATGAATTAAGTTTTACAACTGACCCAATAAAATATTTGGAATCATCTTACAAAAACTATTGCATGGTTTCGTTTTCTTTTCTTTTCTTTCTTTTTTGTTTTTTTTATGTTTTGGTGATCTTTTGTATAAATTATGTTATGTAAAACGGAATCGGAGTTCAACCTATCAAGACTTGAATCCGGGTTTGAAACGCAAAAAGAACAGATGCAGGCAATCAAATGTAAATGTACTGTATCAGCCAGACCAAAACGTGAACAAAAATAACAACATGAACAGTAAAACAATCATCAAAACTATCTCTGATAATTTCTCCAAGATTAATTCAATTCGTCTTTTCTGAAGCGATTAGCAGATCAAAGGCAATGTTTTCACTTTCAACTCGCAAACCTCTACATCTTTCCTCTCCTTGTATTTTTTCTACTCAACAAGAATTGCCAAAAAAAACTTTTTTGTAGCACATATGAAGCAAACTCCTATGGCTTCCAAATAATTGTAATACTTTCAAAACTACATAAAAAACCGATAAATCAACAACAAACGTGCAAAGTCAAAACGACTGGGGGAAAAACAGTGTTATATATAGCATAACAAATTAAGGGAAACATGTATATTCTATTTTGCGAGCTATCTAAACACATTGCTTTTAAATTACATACAGATATTATATATTTTATTTATATATCTATTGTTACAGATATTGAAACTTTTTTATTAGAAGGAGGCGAAAAACTAACATAAAGGCGTTGATTGAACTTGAAAGTCGCAACTTTTTCTCATTCTTTGAGAAAACAAAAATCAAATACTGATAACAAAATAATTGTGAAAAAAAAATCAACATTATTTTGTACATAGATATATTTTCTTTGCCTGCCTTCCTTCAAGTACCTTAGCAAACATCAAAAACCATTGCCATGCAGCAAAGGTCTTCAATGAAGTCATCGTGTCAGCCGAAGCTTCAGAACTCCAATTGTTCGTTTCTGTGTTGTTACAATGTAAAGATTCGATATCTAATTAAAAATCTAAATTCCTGAATTTACTAACATACTTAACTACTCCTAAATCTACCTCCCACGACAAGGCAAAATGAACCAACAGTGATTTCATATTGTTTCAGCAATTAGCACAAAAAAATGTTTGAAAAAATGCATGTTTGCTACCAAGAAAGTTATTCAAATCAGCAGATAAAAAGAAGCTGTCATTTTTGGCTTAAACATGAAGAAGAGTCAAAGTATTTTGTTTAGAAGAAATATCTTGACAACATGCAATCTAACAGCGGCGATCCAAAAACTTAAACGTTACCTGCTTGGAAACAACTCTGACCAGGAAAGGCAATGCTGAGTATTGATCAAAAGGTGTCACGTTGGGTTTGTCGTTGTGTGTAAAACTTTCAAAACTACTAAATGAATTTGACTTTGATAAACCAGCAACTAAAATTACCCAAGTCACGTCTCCTTCGAAGTCAACTATGTTCACCAGCGCTCTGTAAGAGGCGAGGTCTCGTTATCTAAGCATTACATCATTTCATGTATGGGTCAAAGATCCTTGTGTATTGCGCTTCGCCACAGAACGATACCATTTCCATATACTTCGTGAGAAACTGCCTCCAAGCCAAACGCACTTAACAAGAATTTTAAGGGAAAAGTATAAAAAGAAGCCAATCATTAAAACTTCAATTCAAAAGGTAGTTATTATAAAAGTTAAATACTTCCGGGTTTTTTTTATTTTTTATTTCCTGTAATTTTTATCGAAGCTTTAAGAAGAATCATTAATGTGCAAGGACTTTTAATCTCAGCAAACAATGGTTGACCATGCAGGTGTACGTAACGGTTAGATAGCTCAGTCTGTGTTTAACCACTTTCATTAAAAAATGATAGAATATAGCTGACTGGCTTTGAGAATCGCTTATAAGAACTGTTCACTGACTTTCTATTCAAAGAGTTTTCCACAAATGAATTGCAAGGATAAAGTTTCAATTCGATGGGAATTAGCTCAAAGCAGAAAACAAACCGTCTTTAAAACATTTTATTAGAAAAAATACACTCTATATTACAAATGTATTAATTTGAAAATTCATTTAGATAAATATACCAAGTTTGAAAAAAGAAAGATTCAAATTTTAACTAGGCATGTTTCGACAGGATCTACATTACTGACTCCATCTAGGAAGGCACATTTGGAAATTCTATATAGAACAAAAATTTCTCAAAACACCAGCCTTTTCCCGTATACCGTATACTTTGAGCCTTTTTCATAACAAAGAAATCTATTACAAATCTTGCATTCTGATTGGGTCTTGTGCTCACCTTTTTTTCTGATAGAGACCTGATCTGATCTGATAGATCATTTTTCATTAAATTATTTGATAGTTCTAACTGTAGCATATGTACGCATATTAACTATAAACTAGCACTTTTCAAAGATTTGTGATAATCTTTTTTGTTGTCTTTACCAATAAGGAATAGAGAAAACAACTAGGCTTCAAAAAAATGAAAATTTTATCCATTTGCCGGAACAAATTGCGTTTAAGAGTTTACTAATGTCGTCTTGCAAAAATGCTCACTTCTAAACTTTAGTTGTAACTGCTTTGTTTTAACAAAAAATATACATTAAAATAACCAAATAAGAGCGAAGTATAAAATATTTGTGACGATAGTGTGATACGTGATATATTGCACACAGTTGAAAGTGTAAAGTTTGCAATAACCAACTGTGTTCTAATGGACAGTTATAAGGCTAATCGGTCTATATAAAATACAAGAACTGAAGATAGAATGCATAAGTTAAAACCTTCATAAAGCTGTTAAGTACACATGTGATTTCCGCGGCTGATAGATCGTCCGAAACAAATATTGGCCAAAATCAAAGCTTAGAACGCTAACATTATCCTTTGATAAACCAGCTGTCGAAAACACCATTCGAGTACATCATAATCATCATCACCATCATCATCACCAATTACCATTATTATCATCATCATCATCATCATCATCATCATCATCATCATCACCATTACCATTATCATCATCATCATCATCATCATCATCACTACCACCATCACCACCATCATCATCATTATCATCATCATCACTACCACCACCACCACCACCATCATCATCATCATCATCATCATCATCAATACTTCAACGTCATGTGACGCATATGTCAGGATCAAGTGATCTCCATCTCACACTGTTTCTTGCTGTATTTTTGTGTTCTCTCCATAATTTTCCCGTTGCCTTGCGTTCTTGCTCCGTTGATCTACGCCATGTGGTTATTGGTTGTCCCTGCCCTACTGCGGATTCCAATTCAATGTTTGTCTGGTGGTGTTCGCAACGTGTGTCCCAAGTCAGCCTCATTTGCGGTATAAAATGTGCATCTACATTTTCTTGCCCTGTCTTCTCCCACAGTTCTTCGTTTCTAACTTTATCAGTCCACTTGATGTTGAGTATAGATCGTTGTTGAGGAAGTTTTGGAGATTTTGTGTCGTTGACTTATTTGTTTTCCACGCTTTGCAGCCATAGAGCAACACAGTTCTTACATTACTACTGAAGATGAGGAGTTTGGTTGCGTAAGTGATCGCTTTTGATTGCCAGACTGGTTTCAGAGTAAGGAACGCTGACCTTGTCTCACCAATTCTTGCGTTGATGTCTTTGTCTCGTGCAATAATACTCCCTAGGTATGTAAATAACTCTGCTTCCTCGAGAGTGTCCCCTGCTAGCACAATCCCATCGTTAATTGTGTTGTTAATGCGCATGACCTTGGTGCAGTATACTAGATTATAAAATAATTTGGATAGTACAAACGTTTTTATTGGTCTACAAGTGTGTTTTCATAGCGCTATGAAGCACGAAAATGGCGTGAGCAATGTCGTTTGACTGTCTCCGAGTTGTGAGAATTTACAGTAAGCACTTCGTATATCGTCTTTCTCTTCGTTAACAATGAAAATAATAATTTTATAAAGCATGTTGTCCGTGCCTCCATAGCCTGTTGAAAATCTCGGCAAAGTTTGTGAGAATTCTCGAGCAGGTGAAAACCCTCGACTGCCTTCGCCTCGGTTTTCACCAGGCTATGAAGGCACGGAAAACATGTTTTATCTCTTAAATGAACTAGTTATCTTTTCACTAAAACAAAATTTTACAGAGAATTAACTATATCCAAACTATCGAAGTACAATAATTTTTTAAATTCCGATTCCATCTCGCTGATTCTGAATACCCACAGCTTTTAAAACATAACTTCAATATTCATAAGAAAAAAGGTCTTGGATTTTGAGTAACAGAAAATAAAAGATATTAAAAGAATCTTAGTTAATAAACAGCAAAAATGCAATGAGCTTTCGGTTCAAGGAAGTGGAATTCAGAGTTTAAATCTAAGCTTCGTATAGCGGATAATACGACCCGTGAATCGAGTTCCGAATATCAAAGCTAAAGCTAAAGTAAGGATTTCAGATTCCTAAATTAAGATTATGGATTCTTGCAGAAAAAATAAATAGGATTCAAAATTCTTAGTAGAGATTTCGTGTTACAAGCCTATAGAAAGAGTATGTGAGTTCAAATGTATTCTAAAATTGAGATTCAATAATTTTGGCAAGAAGATGAATGCTCTATTTAACAATTAGACCTTGAGGACGAATGGACTACGAGGCAATAGCCCATGAGGTCGTAGGCCGAATGGGCTATTCAAACTCGTAGTCCATGAGGCCAAGAGGTCTAATTGTTTTAGTATAAACCTACTAAT